>JANLJB010029014.1:0-12946 GCA_026212285.1 Bursera cuneata | reverse complement strand
TATATATATATATATATATTTCTCTTGTGTGAAGTAATGTCATTACGATTTCTCTATCTTGATGGCTAAATATTTTGGTCCAACCACTTCATTGTTTCTAACTTGCTGTTTTCGTTGCACCATTTGTGCCATCAACTTTAACTTTGATCTGTTGCAGGAATAATGAAGAAAGGAAGCTTTTGTTTTATCCTAGACAACATCATGTAAGCATTTTTTATGGAATCCATGTGCTTTAAGTTGTACTGCAACGTTTAGTAATCTTCACTTGCATAATTTTGTTGCTTTATTTTGTTAGGTCTTAGTGGCAAATGATGGCTGTCAAGCTCAAATCCCTCAGTTTGCTGGCCGACTAGGGTTCTACACAGAAGGATCAGTAGCTCCTCCTCTTTCTGGTGTTCATATAAGGATTATTGCTGCACAAGATAGTCATGTTGCTCCACTGAAGAAAGGTGACTTAGCTCTTGAAACTGCAACTGGGACAGATGGTTCATTTGTTGGGGGTCCTCTCTATGACGATATAACTTACAGCATTGAGGCTACAAAGGTCTGAAGATATCTTTTAGGTTATCTCTACAGTATTATATTGATCAATTTATATAACTAAAAATGCTTAAAGTGACTTGCTTTCAGTAATTATCTGAATAGTTGGTGTTATATTTATGTTGAATTCTTTTTTCTTTTTAATTAAAAAAGAGTGCATCCTAAGCTTCATTATATTTGTGCAACTTTTGTCAGATTATTATTGTTCTTTCTAGTATGCTAAATATGTGATATAAATGATTTATTGTTTTCTGTTAGAGGTTAACCACATCATTTAAGTCTCATTATATGTTTGGAATGTTAATAGAAATTCAAGCAGCTGTCTGGTTATCTGAATGCTTAGGGTGGGTGCTGAGTTATTACCAATCTACAGATCATATCATGCTTCCTTTTATTTAGCTTGTGGTGCGCTATGATCACTAAATTAATAAATTAATTGGAGAATCTATGGAAACAATTATAGATTCACTAAATTAATAAAATAATTGGAATGTCTATAGCAACAATCAGATATTAACTATGTAATTGGAAAATTTAGATAAAGTGTATATTTGTTTTCCTTGTTTGTAATCATTGCCTGATTCCTTGACGAATCTGTTATTTCGTGCAGCCTGGTTATCATCTGAAACAAGTAGGACCAAATTCCTTTTCTTGTCAGAAGCTTAGCCAAATTTCTGTACACATTTATTCTAAAGATGATGCTGAGGAATCTATCCCTTCTGTGCTATTATCATTGAGCGGCGATGATGGTTATAGGAATAACTCTGTATCTGGGGCTGGTGGAAGCTTCATTTTTGATAACTTATTTCCTGGAAATTTCTACTTGCGACCTCTACTGAAGGTACTGCATGGGCATTCATAATGTCATTACATCCATTCCTCTTTCCCCCCTTTCCTTTCCAAACCCTTAAAATTTTCAGTTTGATGATGCTGCGGCACTTACAATCTGGACTGTTAGGTTTTCAATTTTACGCTGATGTAAGGTTAACTCAATTAAACCGTGACTTAATTTGCTATTTCTCTAGAACTTATTATTGTGTCTACCATTTGACAGCATAAAACTTTATATCACGAAGTTGAACTCCTGATCTGGAGCGACATAAATTATGTTTGTGGTAAATGTTGAGGCTGTTGTCAACTATCTCACCAATTATTTATCTTGTTTATGTAGGAGTATGCTTTCTCACCTCCTGCACAGGCAATAGACCTTGGTTCTGGAGTGTCTAGAGAAGTTATTTTCCAGGCGACTAGAGTTGCTTACAGGTGTTTTTACAGTCTCATCTCACTTTGAATTAGTCATTTCTTTTATGACAAACTAATCTTGTTTTGCCCTAACTAATCTTTGTTGAATCGCTGAAGCTTTATCGGATGTGTTACTCATATTAACAAAATTCTAATTATATTATGCGCTCTTTAACAAAAGAATATGTTTGAAAAACCTTCTAACATGGTTGAATTTCTTTTCACTGCTATAGACTGGATAAAAGTCAAACTTTGAATGATGTACAAAATATTTCATGACATGCTCTGGAGGCCTTCATTTGTAAAATCTCTTTCTTTACGAGTCTAAGATGGTTGAATATGTTTTCAGTGCTACAGGTGTGATATCCCTGTTGTCTGGCCAGCCAAAAGAGGGTGTCTCAGTTGAAGCGCGGTCAGAATCAAAAGGCTACTATGAGGAGACAGTGACAGACGCTTCTGGAAATTATCGTCTGAGAGGATTACATCCTGATTCAACTTATGTAATCAAAGTAGTAAAAAAGGATGGCTTTGCTAGCTCTGAAATTGAGCGCGCATCTCCTGAATCTGTTACAATCAAGGTTAATTTTGTTGTTGTCTCTTTCATTTCATTCAATTGTCTATGCAGTTAGTCAACGTCGGTGTATATAATAATGGGTGGAGGGAATGGTTGAGTCAGTTATTTCTTCCTTTATGATGTTTATGAGGTCTTAGCCATTTTTCTCATTATCTAGATGAAACTTATCATGTAAATATCTTCTCAAGAGAAATTCAAATAGAAAAAGAGGGTTGTACTAAATGTCATCTTATATGGGGTAGCTTCCAATGAGAGCACTCTTTTTTTTTTTTTTTCTTTTTTCTTTTAATTTTAAAGAAAAAGAAAAGGAAAGAAAAAGTAAGCACCTAGCTGAAAAGTTTAAGATGATAGGTAGAGCTCAATAATAATATTTTAGCACTAAAATTCGCTAGAATTCATTTTGCAGTGTGGCATCCAATAAATGACTGCTGATGTGTATATTGATTGGTTTATAGGTTGGATCTGAGGATATCAAGGGATTGGATTTTTTGGTCTTTGAACAGCCAGAAAAGACTATTTTAAGCGGCCACGTCGAAGGACCTAGAATTGAAGAATTGCATTCTTATCTCCTGGTTGAAGTCAAGTCAGCTAGTGACACATCTAAGGTGGAGTCTGTCTTTCAACTGCCACTGTCCAACTTCTTCCAGGTGAAGGACTTACCTAAGTCTAAGCACCGTGTACAGCTGAGATCTAGTCTCCCAACGAGCACCCACAAATTTGAGTCTGACATCATTGAGGTTGACCTGGAGAAAAATGCACAAATTCATGTGGGTCCTCTCAGATACAAAGTTGAAGAGGATCATCACAAACAGGTTTTTTTTTTTTTTTGGTTGGCTAATGCGTAGTTTTTTTGAACAAATTCTTGTGACTGATAAAAGAGTAATGATCTGTAGATCTATTTGGCTAGCACTGATTTTCAATTTGTTGTTGATTCGTTTTCTTGAGCATTTTCTTTTGTAATATCTCATTATTAGCTTACATATCTTTGGTCTATGAACCAATCTAGCTGGAGTAGGTTAGTTAATGAAGGAAATCTATTTCCTCTTTGTTTACCTATCTTTCCCTCTTCCATGTCTACAGGAATTAACTCCAGCACCTGTCTTCCCCCTTATTGTTGGAGTTTCAGTGATTGCTTTATTTATCACTATACCAAGGTAAGTTGAACATATTCTACCCCATAGCTATTTCATTTATTTCACAACTTTTCAAACTCTTTCTAAATGATCAAACTCTGATTGTTCTTACATTTTTTCATGCCTCACTTAAAGATTGAAGGATCTATATCAATCCACAATGGGAATACCAACGCCAGGGTTTACTGCTGCCACGAAAAAGGAACCACGAAGGCAGGTTGTGAGAAAGAAGACATACTGAGAAAACCCTTTTGTACCAGGAGTATGAGCTCAGTAATTTTTTTAGAGTTTTGGCGAATCACAAGCTAACTTGGATAGGAGCATTAGCATCTTCTTTTAAAACTGCAGTGCCTTTTTCTGTAGAATTTCGTTGGGCTCCGATACTTTATAGATTAACGACTATCATGACATGTGAGCCAGCAACTACTGATAGCATTCCTCAATGAAACAGACGCAAAATTGGATAATAGTTTAGCCAAAACAAATGAGTGTTGTAAATTTAGTATTGAAACCCGTCATCTCAATTTACCATTTCACCTTTTCAGAGGCACCTGGACTGGACAGATTATGATTCTTTCTGAATTGAGAAATATTGCAGTACGTAACTTTCTTAATATTACTTGCCATAAGTGGTGTTACGTCATTTTATTTTGATCTTATATGAGATTAATTAGCTTGCTAAAGAAGATTTTTTTTTTTTGGTTGAATATTGTTATTCTTCGTAATTCATTCCCATGTCGTGTAGTTACCCGATCAAGCAGAATGAATTCGATGAATGCAAAACTTGGCCTTCACGATTCCTATACTATCGACTTTCCACCGTTTGGGAATTGGTGCAAAGAGCTGTCAACCATTAAATCCTATTTCTGGATGGTAGTTCATATCCCTCCTAGGAAAAATATATGGTTCATTAAACAAATCAATGTAGAAGGCATTAGAAACAAAATTTTGAATGTATATTAAAATGTTATATCGTTCATATTTAGTAGGTTACAGATAACGTAATAATCAAAAAATATTTACGAGTATTTATGCCTCTAGAAAGGTGGGTATGAACTATTTATAAAATGTTTTTGAAGAATAATTTATACTATATCCTAGGCTTCATATAACCAAATCATTTTTATTTCAAAAGACACTTATCATAAAACAACAATCACGTGTAATAATAATATTATCAGCATAAAGCGAAAAATACAAATAGTACACACCTTTTCCCTTTGTAAATTCAGGAGTTGAATTGTCACTATTCTACACCATAAAAAGTTCTGACGTACAGGCTATCCATCCCAAACGAAACAAGTGATAAAGTCACCGGGCGGTCCGTAACAGCAACTCATTAATTATTCTTCAAATCAAGAATTTCGCATCTACCCTATATCTCCAAGATCTTTTCTGTTTCAGTGTTCCCCTACCACACGATTTCCAGTGCAGTCGTTCTATACTTACTTTCTGGCCGATTCTCTCGTTTGGTCAATCTGACCGTTCATTTACCCCTACAAAATCAATGAACCTTTACCTACAGTGACTTGATGATGCAGTTAGTGTCCTGTATATCTATTTTTAGCATCTGATTCACCCACATCAGCAGATGACTTATCTAAAATGGGTCCAAGAATTGTTAACGGTCATGATACGGGTGGGGTCGAAAAATGATTGGTCTAACTATTCCAATATTTTGGTAATTTTTGGCAAATAGCAAATAAAATTCAAAAACAAAAGAAAATTAAAAGTGGTGGGACCATGGTGAAGATTCCGATGTCTGAAGAAATAACTCACCAACTCAGCTAAGTTTACTGTACAGAAACTCTCTCTTTCCAAATCTTATCTCTTCACTTTGGTCGTCTCCCTCTCAAAATCTCCTCCTTAACAATGGCCGCTTCATCTCTTCCCTTCTCCAATCAAACCTATCAAAACCCCATTTAGCGCCAAAGCCATCTGCTCTTTGCTTCTATCCACACAAAGCGTTTTTATTATTTTATTGAAGCTTTGACGTGAATGGCGTCAACGCCGCCGCACTGCTCAATCACGGCAACGAAGCCGTACCAGAACCACCAGTACCCACAAAACCAACTAAAAAACAATCACCATCGACAAGCCCACCATCAGAATCCTCACCCTCAATGGACCTCCCAAAAGGTCTCTCTGGCCAAACCCCCTCTTTCTCCCTCACCCCGCAATGCACCAAAACCGGCTGCTACCTCCGCCAGCACCACCCAAAACCCTAAACCGTTTCACTCTCTATCTCCTCTCCCTTCAAAGTCCGAACTCGCGCCTAATTTTTCCGGCCGCCGTTCCACCCGCTTTGTGTCAAAAATGCACTTGGGGCGCCCCAAAATCTCTATGAGCACCCGCCATACATCCATCGCTGAAGAAGCGCTTCAGCACGCGATCCTCTTCGCCAAGGACGAGAAGTCTCTTCATGATGTTTTGTTGAACTTTGAGGCCAAGCTTTGTGGCTCCGATGATTACACGTTCTTGCTTCGAGAGCTTGGAAATAGAGGTGAGTGCTTAAAGGCTATTCAATGTTTTGACTTTGCGGTCAAAAGGGAGAGAAAAAAGAATGAACAAGGGAAACTAGCGAGTTCCATGATTAGTATTCTTGGTAGATTAGGAAAAGTTGATCTTGCTAAGAATATTTTCGAAACTGCTTTAAACGAGGGTTACGGAAACACTGTTTACGCGTTTTCTGCTCTAATTAGTGCTTATGGGAGGAGTGGTTACTGTGATGAGGCTATAAGAGTGTTTGATTCTATGAAAAAATTTAACTTGAAGCCAAATTTAGTCACTTACAATGCTGTGATTGATGCGTGTGGCAAAGGGGGTGTGGATTTTAAGCGTGTGGTGGAGATATTTGATGATATGTTGAAAAATGGGGTGCAACCAGATCGAATTACGTTTAATTCATTGCTGGCTGTTTGCAGCAGAGGAGGGTTATGGGAGGCGGCGAGGAATTTGTTTAGTGAGATGGTTAATAGAGGAATTGATCAGGATATTTTCACCTACAACACATTGTTAGATGCTGTTTGCAAAGGGGGGCAAATGGATTTGGCCTTCGAGATCATGGCTGAAATGCCGGCCAAGAATATAATGCCTAATGTTGTAACTTATAGTACTATGATTGATGGGTATGCAAAGGCTGGTAGATTAGATGATGCACTGAATTCGTTTAACGAAATGAAGTTTCTGGGAATTGGGTTGGACAGGGTTTCGTATAATACAGTGCTTTCGATTTATGCAAAGCTTGGTAGGTTTGAGGAGGCTGCGGATGTTTGTAGGGAGATGGAGAGCTCGGGGATTAGGAAGGATGTTGTAACCTATAATGCACTCTTGGGTGGGTATGGGAAGCAATGGAAGTATGATGAAGTTAGAAGAGTGTTTGAAGAGATGAAAGCTGATCGTGTATCACCTAATTTATTAACTTATTCAACTCTAATTGATGTGTTTTCAAAAGGTGGTTTGTATAAGGAGGCAATGGAAGTATTCAGGGAGTTTAAGCGGGCAGGATTGAAGGCTGATGTGGTGCTTTATAGTGCACTTATAGATGCCTTGTGTAAAAATGGTTTGGTAGAATCAGCTGTATCTTTACTTGATGAGATGACGAAGGAAGGGATTAGGCCTAATGTTGTCACTTATAACTCTATAATTGACGCCTTTGGTCGGTCAGCAACTGCAGAATGTGTTGTTGAGGATGGTGATAGAAAACTTGAGTTGCAAAAGGAATCTTCAAATTCTAATACAGTGCTTAGCAAGGACATTAAGGAAGGTGGAGTGGCAGGAAGGGCAGAAAACCAAATAATAAAGATTTTTGGACAGCTAGCTGCTGAGAAGGCTGGTCAAGCAAAGAAAGAGAACAGATGCAGACAGGAAATCCTGTGCATTTTGGGTGTCTTTCAGAAGATGCATGAGCTGGAAATTAAACCTAATGTTGTCACATTTTCAGCCATTTTAAATGCGTGCAGGTATAGTTTCTTGTCTGCTTGTTTCCATGTTTCACTAAATTATGGACCTTGTGATATGATACTTGTTGAAAAATCTGAAATTGCAAAACTATTTTGAGTTTTTATCTTTTGGTGATACTTACATTCTAGACTTCAAGATTGTGGAAGCTTTGCTTAGGCAGTACAGCTGTATGATGATGTCAGAGGATCTTTGACTTTATTTTGTCAAATTCTATCTTGAAGTAACAACCTCTTCTGCTGCATCATACATATCTGATATGTTACCACTAACTGAAAACTGATTGTAAACTAGCATTTCTTCCTGAAATATCAGACCTAGAGTTAGGATTTAACATTGTTATCCTAGTTTAAGATTTATAGAAACTGGCATTGTTCAATCAATCTATGTAAATAATGTGATTTTATTGCAGTTTAGAGCTTTTCATGTTACTAGTAGCTTGTTGATGTGCTTATTCAGTTTTTAGACAGGAATAAAATAAGCCAGAGTACTAATTTATGAGAGACGGTGAGCCTAATTTGTGCTCTTTTCACTTGCACATAGTTTATTCGCACCTTATTATTTGTTCAGCTGCCATGAAAACAAAGAAAGAAGATGAATTTGCACCTGTATTGAGCCTCTCTTCGTAAAACCGAGTTAAGTAAATTGTGAATCCCTGGTCAGCGAATAAGGTTTCTGTTGAAGTTCCCTGACCTTAAGATAAGAAATCTATTTCCTAAATTAGCGGTGGCTCCAATTATCTGCTTGTCAATGATCTATCTTTTGCTTGTTTCCTTCTGTCAATCTTTTCTCGTCTCTTTATCCATGTATGAGGATCTGCACTTGAAACAGGAGTGGGATTCATTTGCATACTTGTCTTTGCATGCAGCCGCTGTAATTCGTTTGAAGATGCATCAATGTTACTGGAGGAGCTCCGATTATTTGATAATCAGGTCTATGGTGTGGCACATGGACTTCTTATGGGCTATAGGGAAAATGTTTGGGTTCAAGCCCTGTCACTCTTTGATGAAGTAAAGCTGATGGACTCTTCTACTGCATCTGCCTTTTATAATGCTCTGACTGACATGCTCTGGCACTTCGGTCAGGTTAGTTTTTATCATATCTGCCAGTTGCTTTGTTCAGTTGTTTGTGCAGTCGGTTGACACGGATTTTCAAGGATGGCCATGGGTTTGTGCCACAAGCTTGTGCCTGTTTAAATGTTCTATACCTCTTGTCATTTGTTCTCAGAAACAAGGAGCCCAGCTGGTTGTTCTTGAAGGTAAGCGTCGGCAAGTATGGGAGAATGTGTGGTCTGATTCGTGCTTGGATTTGCATCTTATGTCTTCCGGTGCTGCTCGAGCAATGGTTCATGCATGGTTGCTAAACATACGCTCAATTGTGTTTGAAGGCCATGAGTTGCCAAAACTATTAAGGTATATGATTTATTTATTTATTGTTTGTAGATTCTGATCCGTATATGCTTTTGTTAAAATTCTCTTCTTTGTTTAGCATCTTGACTGGGTGGGGCAAGCACAGCAAAGTTGTTGGTGATGGTGCACTAAGGCGAGCTATTGAGGGGCTTCTCACTGGGATGGGTGCTCCATTCTGGGTTGCCAGGTGTAACTTAGGTAGATTTATATCAACAGGATCTATGGTTACTGCTTGGTTGAGAGAATCTGGCACACTAAAGGTGCTTGTTCTTCATGATGACATAACTCATTCAGATAATGCAAGGTTTGATAAACTCCCCAATTTGCAAACTCTTACTTTATAGTTGTTTGTATGTTTTCTCAAACATGTTTATACAAGAATCAGGAAATGAACAAATACAGCTTTTCTCTGAGTCTCAGATGATTCCTATTTAGTTTCCTAGTTTTATGCACTGCAAATTCTGTCAGATGAATCGTAGCGCATACAACGGAATGAAGCATTCTCAACGGGTTTAGAAAAATAATACTGATGATTGGTAACATCCCCAAAATGTGTTTTTGCACATGCGGGTATTTACCTTTATAGAATTGCGATATTTAGGTTAACTGTTGAGTACAAGAGCCACCAACAAATATTACCAAGCAATCAGTTTTTAAAAAAGGGATAACTGAAAAAGTACATCTATTGTACTGGTAATATTTGAGCTTTAAATCGTGGTGATTATTTAATTTAATCATTTCACATCAAATTTAGAGATGTCGTGTTATCAAAATATTAGTAGTAGTTAGAGCCTCGCAAAAGAAAATATCATGTTAATTTGCACTCGATCAATTGAGTCAATTTCTTTTGAATAAATCGGTTAAGGTGTTTAGCTTTAGTTGCCCAGTGGCAGTCACAAACTTGACCAGTCTTTCTTGGGGGATGTGGCATTGGCAGTCGCAACACTGATATTGTTACCCGCTTAATTAAACACGATGTGATCTCGCAATTAATTCTTGCATTTTGTTTTTTCTTTTCATGATGATTGATCCCTATAGTTAAACCATTCCACGAATAAATAGTCTAGTGTCCTATTCCTTCTATTATACCATTTTCGGTTCTTCACGAAATGGATAGAGCAAAACAAGAAATATTGTAAAACCGAAGACGAGTTCGTATTGGATATGAAGAGCATAAAATAGGTGCAGATTCTCTTCTCTTTTACTTCATTGGTTCACTCAAGCTCAATACGTATCGTCTTTCAGATTCTGCTCCTGCCACTGTATGTAAAAAGGTCATTGCTGAATGTTGATAGAATCTCAATGACCTATAAGATAAAAATGTGTTTATTATACATCAATTATACATGGTGGAAATTAAAAAAAAAAAAAAAAAAAAAAAAAAAAAAAANGTGGAAATTAAAAAAAAAAAAAAAAAAAAAAAACCTAAAACTAAGGGGTTGTTGAAAAATGTTCAGGTGTTAAAATTTTAGACATCATGATTATATGCGAGAGTTTGATTGATGAGTATTTTTTTTTTATTGACGGTTTCTAATGTTTAACAGTTGATGGATGATTTTTTTTTTTTTTTCAGTCCCTAACGTTCAAAAAATTTCGTATGTAAAAGAACATTGTTTGTCGATCGTTAAAGACCAACAACAGAAAAGACTTCTAATACCTTTAATTTGACTCCAATTTCATAATTCTTTCTTGTTTTATATATCCACAGGATATATAGGTTCTGTCTAATAAAATAATAGATGGAAGATAACTACGACTTTTTTAATGAAAATAAAACTGATTACGGAAGAAGTTGGGCTGTTTTTAGCAGGGGCCAATTACGCCCAATCTGTTTTATAAGTGGATTAGGTCCAATTATCCACTCAAAACTAGATATTAAATCTGGTTTGTTTGCGATATCGCCCCCGCCACTTTACAAAAAATTATTGGACTGAACCAACCAATTGGGCTCAACCGCCGGTCCAGCCAGGTCGGTGACCCACCTCTAGCTCAACGTTGAGCCCTACCGTTCAACGTTAGTTTATCAACCAAATACGCTTTTTAGCAAATTTGTTTATTTAACCCATCAAGGCTTATTATTTTGCACAAGCTTTTATGTGTGATCTTCAGTAGATCTAGTCGAAAGATTCTAAGATGAACAATCTTAAATTTCTGACAATAAAATCTTAGGATCGCCATATCATATTAAAATCCTTGCTATAATCCTTCACAAAATTTGCCTAAAGAGCCTGTAACTAAGGTGCATTATCCCTAATTGCCTTTTCTGCAAGTTGTGAAGCCGAATAGAGCATTTATGGTAGCTTCCTAGATAGGGCCTCTTCTTGGATTGCTCAATTTAGGCATATATGTTATTTCTTTATTGCTAATCTTGCTGACCAAGTTAAGCATTAGGGAAAAAACAGTTATAATAAATAAAAAAATTAGAATTAAGAACTCTCTAACCTTCCAGGTTAATCTAGCCCCGCCCTCTGTGAAACCTTCCAGCTCCAGAGGACCCATGACCTTTCTTCAACCATCGAAATTGTTTTAAAAAAGTACTTTTATTTTAATATTTCTGACGAGTATTTTCAGGGTTAGCTTTTGTATTTACATGGGATAGAATCAAATCATCCACACAATTGCGAACTAATTACGTTTTGCCAAGATTAAGGTGGGATTTGGCCCCACAAAGGGTAGGAGAAGGAGAGCCTCTCAGTGGCTGCAACTTAGGTTCCCAAAACAAAGTTCCGGACCTCAAAAGTTTATAAAATTGTGAATAATAAATCACCTCTCATCCCTGCCCTGTATCATCTTCATAGTTGTCGGTCTAAGAATGATAAAATCCAATTAAAACTGTGATGTAAGCGTTGATACAGCTAATTTCCCACCTACTAATCCCACTTCGTAGTATTAATATTATATTATTATTTTTGAATATGAACCACGAATCAAAATAACATTCTAATTCTGTCTCTGATTAGCACAAAGTCCATGAATTTCCTGCATTTCAAGTCAAATATGATATTGTAACGTCTAAGCTCATTAAGAACTTTCGAGTTACCTAATCTGTACACACATCCACCAAATCTTTTATCATTTTTCATCAACTGAATGTATACCACACGAACCTATATCGTATATTCTACAAATTTCAGAAAGAGAGTCGCGGCTTTTGGATTAATATAATTTTCATAATCACTTTTCCGATTAAAATTTTGGAATTGGCCACCTATTCATAAATAAAAGTAAGATTAGAGCTCCTAGGTTTGAACCCGAGGACGTTAAAGACAATAAATGTGTAAGTCTTGTGTGTATCTAAATAGGGGTGAATATAGTGAAACTAAGAATTAAGGAATACATTCACCTAACTATAAGTTTTGGGTCGAATGACCCTTGATCCCAAGATATTTGCATGTCTGCTTGTCGCATGCATGATTTGCCAAGTGACAAATACATTCATGGATATTTCGCTTCAACTGATTCAAATTCTTTTTTTCTTAAAGTTGTTTCTGTTATGTAATGATAATTTGTATTAATTCTTCCAGTCATATTCTATGGAAACTAGTCGATTGTTGTTCATATAAAAGATTTCTCGGGCTCTGGACAAGAAGAAAAAGCGAGATAGAATAAAGTAGATGTACACAGACACCAGTTTAGTTTAAAGACCATTACCAAGACCAACCGCCAAAACTTCTTATCAGGATAGGTTACTTGATTCTATTTTTTATTCCGATTTTTCAAACACCCACATTAGTTTCCTCTATAAATATGTTCGCAAGGTTCCCGTTTCTTCATTGCAATCAAACTAACATCTCTTCAACTTCTCTTAATATTTCCTTCTTAAGTTCCTCTCAGCTTTTTATTTCTTGCCATAGTTTCTTTACAATCCCTTTCTAGTGCATCTTAAGCGTATCAAAATTATACATTTCGATTCTGCTTTGTTGTGTTATATTCGGAGGCAAAATACCTTAAACTTAAAATATCGTCACACTTGCATACGTTTGCATTTCACATTCTATATATTATAACCTTTCAATCTTCAAGGATTCAAATTCCAAAACAGTTTTCCTGGAAGCTTTATAGGAACCTGTCAGGCTTTCAGTTTTTCT
>JANLJB010029013.1:0-12941 GCA_026212285.1 Bursera cuneata | reverse complement strand
GAGTGTGACTACCACTGTATACAAAGCAACAATTCTACTGTCAGCATTAGCAAAATCGGCAGTAGAGTCATTATCTTCATACTGGAGAACTTCTTTAATGTCACCACCAACACCACCTTTATTGCTACATACTCTATGAAGGTTACTATTTTCATCCTACAACAAAAACGAGCCATAAATAAGAAATATAGAAAGAAGAACACTTAACCCGTGTTTATCTGCTAACTGTTCGATGTAGTCAGATAAATGATACAATATTAATATAACAATACTAATCTCTGAGTATTTATTTGCATGGATCGAACATTGATTTATTTTGCATTGAAGAGAGTACAGAAAAACTCCTCTCCTGGACAAATACTGTAACTCTGCTTTATCTTTCTCTGTCTTTATGGAACCACATACAAATAGTAATGCTCTTTCTAGTAAGAAAGGAATCATGTCACCGCATTTTTTAGATAAGTTCTAAGTCATTATATCAATGTATTTTCAATAGTTCTCTAAAATACAATGTCTACAATACATACTTATATTTTCAATAAGTCAATAGTTTTCTTGTTATTCTTATTCTCTTTCTGCTAAAAAGCCAAATGGCCCACAAATTTTCATTTTCTTTAAGCAAATCATTGACCTGCAATGAAATTTGTTGAAAATATGGGCAGACCCCATTTATAAAATCCAAAATTGCAATTTTCACAGAAGAGGTCTTCGCCTATTTTCCAAATAAAGTAAATTTACTCAATGAAAATAAATGAAATTTACTCTAAAAATAAATTGAAAATTACTCAACATACCTCAAGTTTTACAACTCTATCTCGCAGGTAAATCGCATAACATACACATAATATACAATTGAAAATTACCTGCAAAATAAAAAACAAAAAATAAAAATTAAGTTAAGGAGCAAATTAAAATTTCACAAAACGGAGCTAATCTCACTACTAACCAAATAATACACCAAGGAGCTGCTGACTCCCCGTGTTCTTCCACCCGACTGACTCACTGAACTCGACTGAGTCTGGCTCACCACCACAACCTCCTTCTTCTCCCCCTCCAGCGCCCGAATCACCTGCTTCTCACCCACCACATTTCCCTGCACCCCACCATTGAACTCGTGCTTCTGCGCCTTCTTCTCCTTGACCTTGAACCCACTCCGCCCCATATGTGGGCCCAAAAACGAAGGGTACATCCAGTCTCTCTCGTACAAGCTACTCGTACTGAACTCACTGCCTGCATTACTGCCGTTACTCCTGGTGGGGGTGAGGATATTGTGCGACGACGACGCATCGGAGTCGACGGAGACTCGGAGATCGGACGACAAGGGGTGAGGCGTTGTGACTCGTCGGACGGCCGGGAACAGTGGGCCGGGGAAGTGGGTATCGTTCGATATAGTCTTTGAGCGCTTCTGCCGCGGCGGCCACTCCGCCTTCGTCTCGTTACTGCTCTTCTGCATTGTTCGAGAAGAGAAACGAACAAGAAATGAAATTGAAGAACTCTTCAGTGAGAAGAAAGTTAAGGGAAGTGAAGGATTCGGAAGGAAAGAGAGATCTAACATCTAAGTTGAAGAAGAGAGTTTAAAGAGGAGAAGGAACAGAAGGGATCTGGCCCGTTGAATATGCGGTGAGTGGGACAGAGAGATGACGTGGACGGTCGAGATGAACTGGGTGTTTTTAGTTTTGGCTGAGGTAACACTAAGCGTAATAATCACCTTTTCAGTTTTTTTAGTTTTCAGTTTATTCGGTTTGGAAAGCACTTTGAAAGTCTCGACTTTGGAAGTGCTCTTCCGAGGAAATTTCGCAGGAATTCTTGTTGTGGCATTTTGTCGGACAGGACCCACAAAATCGAATAAATTCGTTAAAACATGTTTGATAGTATAGATAATAATAATAATGTACCAATTTCTTAGAAATATTAAGATTTTAATTCAATCTAAAGTGGAAGTGGTCTTTTCATTCATTATATATGTAGCTATACAATGCTTTCGAAACATGAAATCCATAGAGGATATGATTAGAAATATTTCTATTTTTACTGATAAATTAATAACAAAGTTTAATTTTTTTTGTAATTAAAATTTTTTTGAATTACTTTTTGTTCGAAATTGATCCCTCGAACTAAATTTATGACTCTGTCACCGTTTGTAGAGAAACCTTAACTAATCATAAAACCATATATTTAAAGCTATCTAATATGATAATATATGGTGGATTTCCACCTCTATTAAGTAATATCTGTGTTAGCCATTTATTAGTTTAGCTTTAGGTAAGCCTTCATTAGTTTGTAATTCGGTGAAGCTTGGTTGGTTTGAAAAATGGCTAAGAAACATTGGTTACTGTGGGAGGGTTGGGCGGTTGATTTTGCCTACGTAAACCCCTATGTGTATTCTATTTGTAATGTGCGACTACCCTAAAGCTAATAAAGCTTCTCCATTCTCTCCCCATGCTACTCTTCACATCTCTCTTCTCTTCATCTATCAATTTCTCTTCTCTTTTCCCATCAATTTCTCCTCTATTTATTGACTTTCGGCAGTCCCACCACCATCATAATTCCAGTAACCTTTATTCCAATAAAGTTGCAATTATATTTTATCACGTTGTAAGATATTGACCCAACGGGAACTACATACTAAATTTATAACACATGATCAACACGAATACTCTAAGTAACATACTACATCTATTATGATATCTAACCAATTATTTTTATGAATATGCTATATTATTACCACTTTGTTGAATTTTCCAAATCAGAATGTAGAATTAATCAATTATATTCTCGTTGTTATTTCTCTGTTTTATAGGGAAAAAGATTCTTGAAGGTAAAGGATATCTTGAAAGAAACATTTGATAGATGTTAAGCCTCGTTTAGGACAGTGATTGGTTACTTCTATGATTTTCTATATGTCTAGAAAAATTCTTTCAAAAAGATTATAAATCTAGTATTAGGGCTTGAGTGAGCTTAGTTGATCCGAGATGCAAGGAAAACACTTTTGATCAGATAATTGTGTTAGACCTTAGGCGGCCAGATAATTTGAAGCCTAAGGATAACACTCCTATTATGATGATAGTGTTAGGCCTTCGACGGTCAAATAATCTGGACCCTAAGTATAACACTCATAATATGATACTAGTGTTATGTCTTAGGCGAGCTCGGCTAATCCGGGGTCTAAGAAAAACACTAGATTAGAAATTTGTATATATGGTTATTGGTTAAATGACTATGATGGAGGATTATGAGATGAGTACGATTATTTGATTGAGAAAATGGATTATGATATGTGAACGTGATGTATGAGCAGTGATCATGAGCAAAATTTTATGGGAATGAACTTTGTGTGTGTGTATGTGAGTAAGAGTATTGAAATGATTGTTCATGTTAGTATGACTATGGGAACTACATGAAGTATGTTTAGATTTAAATATTATAGAATTATGTATATGTTGAAATTCCTACTAGGCTGTGTCGCTCACCCCTTTTCCTCCACAGGTACCAGAGATCAAACTTAGGATGGAAATATTCCGAAGCTCACATAGAGGATCCGAGGAGTTTAGAAAATGTACCACCTTCATGTATTTATATAATTAATTATCTATAAAAGATATTTTAATATTATATATAAATCAATATTTTATGTATGAATATTATGGACTTTTAGCATGATTTTTTCTTCCTTTTTTTTATCACATTTATATATATCGCCCCTAGGATTCTTGTATAAGGGGTTCCGGGATGTGACAGGTATATTCTTGCCATAATCAGGGTAGTATCTATTAGAGAAAAATTATCATGAGAGCATTTTGGACATATGTGTATTATACTATTTTTTACTTAAATCAAGTTTTGTCCTACTAGGCTTTCTTGACAATTTTTTTAATGAGATAATATTAAATATATTCAATACCACTTTATGATATATTATAAAATTGTTTGCCCTGGTCTTAATCTCACTGAGTTTTTTCTTAATAAAGTCAAATACAACAACTTTTAAGTGGTGAAATCAAAGGGGAAGTATTATAATATAAGATGGATTTCCACCTCTTTTAGGTACTATCTGTGTCAGCCATTTATTGGCGTAGCTTTAGGCAAGCTTTCATTGGTTTGTAATTCGTGAAGCTTGATTGGTTAGAAAAGTGGCTAAAGAAACATTGGTCACTGTGGGAGGTTTGGGCGGTTAATTTTGCCTATATAAACCCATGTGTGTTCTATCTGTAATGTGCAAGGACCCCAAAGCTAATGAAGCTTCCATGCTACTCTTCACATCTCTTCTCTTCATCCATCAATTTCTCTTATCTTTTCCCATCAATTTCTCCTCTATTTATTATCTTCTCACGGTCCCACGACTATTATAATTTCAATAGCCTTTGTACCAATAGATTTGCAATTATATTTCATCACCTTGTAAATTGACCTCTACCATGAATATGCGTTTTTAATTATCCAATATTGGTTAAAAAAAATTTAAAAGTTACAACCATTTTATAAAACTATAATTTTATTTTATATTTTTGCTTATGTATCCTCTCAACCTATTAGTCTCATATATATCATGGTTATAGATTATAATCAGAGATGACTGAAGGCAAATCTTGATATATATGTTGACCTTACAACACGTGTTGTTTGAACATGAAGACGTCAAGCTCTTGCAATCCCTGGAGTAAGAATGATGTTATATATAAAATCAAATAATACAATCATTCTCATCTAATCTAGTGTAACATAATTGTATGAGATAGAAAAATAAACGATAAATGAAGAGTTTAAAATAAAATTATAACATATAATAATGCATATTATACAACATGAGGTTGCCTAAGAATGATTATATAAATTAGTTATACGTATAATATTATAATTATATTACGAACAACCTATATATAAACATTTGTTCGTGAGCACAACATATCCAAGAATGATAAAGCTCAACATTGTCAACTAGTTTTAATACTATTATCTTCAAATTATTCCTTTAACATTATATGGAACCAATAATGTATTACCTTTTGAAGATCATTGGACGAAAGCACACAAAAAAAAAAAAAAAGTACAGTAAAATGAGCTTAATTTAGAAATATAAACCATAGACGAATTTTATAATATATAGTATCAAAAAATATCTATATATTATGTTACTAATTCATGAACTGTTCTCTATATATAATATTAGAGATCAACAAGAACAAGGAAATAAATAAATTGTTAATTTTCTACCAATATCTAAAATATTTTTTGGCCTTTCAAGGGACCCTTTTGCTTGATAAAGGGAAGAAGTACCCTAAACGTGAGGGGAAAGGTGAAAGAGATAACAAGCTTCGTTTCTCATTGAAGTCATCAATATTGTTTGTTCTTGCTTCTGGCTCATTGTTCTTCTTAGTTTCTTTTGTATTGGGAGGGCCACAAGGAGATTTGTTTGCTATCCTGTAAAAAATACGAATTCAATAAACATGTTAGATGTAAAATTTAATCAATTTTTTGTTGAATAAAGGAATGGTTATTCACTATATTGGAAAATTAAATATAGTTGCATTAAGGCCACGCTTGAAACACCCCAAAGGTTTGGCGTCTCTACCATTCCAAGAATGATAACTTAAACTAGCACATACATCCTTGCTTTTAACCACCGTTATTTAATTAAATGATAAAAAGAAATATGGGTATCTTACATAGTATGGGGTTGTTATAAGAATTGTGTAGAATAACCAAACTTAAAAGATTGAATTGAAAAATAATAAATAAATTAAAAATTTTGATTGTCTAATCAATCTGTTAAGCCTGTAGGTACAGGCTAACAAACTAGCCAACCCGTTAAGTCCATTATAGGTTAAAGGGTCAACGGGTCAATATCTATAGGTCTATGAGCTTAACGGTTTGACTAGACAATCAAAATTTTTAAATTTCTTGATTATTTTTTAAATCACACTCCTTGAGTTTTGCAAATCCCCTTAGTTGTTACAGAGCTCAACAACAAGCAATGTCCAGGATTATAAAACATACCAGATTTCAATATTAAATGCATTAAATAAAAAATAAATATTACTTAGTACCCTTAGATTTTGCCTTAGTTTCACCCAAATAAAAATAATTTATTATTCTGCCCCCCTTTTATGTTTGAAATTCATCCTTTACACTATTGACCTCTAACACAATTAATTTTAAATTAACAATGCAAGGTTAGAATGATATTTTAATTAGTTTTTAGTAACTATTTATTTTGAAAATTACATCATATATGATATTTCCAATTTATAATACTTTTCCTTTCCGTTTCTTTTTATTTTGGAAATAAAATTTTGTTAACTATTTTTATTTCTATTCTTTGATCTTTCTCTAACATTTATTTATCTTTTAATCAGATCCAAACATTGCCTTTTTACAAGGAGAAAAGTGTTTATAGACGATAATTTATTAATTTCATGTTTCGAAAAACTAATCAATAAAAATGTACCTCTGGCGACGTTTCTCAAGAAAGTGTTGGAGTGACTTCTTTCTTGCAATCGGAAGATCTGAAACGCAATTCAAACAAACAACAATTGTTAATATATTTTCATTTTAAAAATTATAAAATAATTAATTTAATATAATTTTTAAAATAGATTAATGATTATAATCATAAAAATATATGTATACGTATATTAGGATTACCCTAATAACATTAGAAAAAATATTACCTGCTTGTAGTTTGCAAAGTGATTGCAGATAAGCAGATCGATGAAGTGGTGTTCTTCTTTCTGCTTTTGGGATTTCTGCAGCTAAAGGCTTTGACAAGTTGCTTTCTCCAGCAAGAAGCATGATGGCTTTGGCCTATAGGATAATTAAATGCTTCATTTAGTAAAGAAAATTGAGTAAACAATGCATTAATTCAGAATTTCGCACCTTTTCGACTGGAATATTATCATACACATGAACAATGCCTCCATAAAAGATGGTAAGTTGTTCTTTGGAAGACTTTGCATCTGCTGAATTTGCTTCGGTTGCATCTTCCCTACTACATGCAAAATCAAAATCATAAAAATTATGCATCTGCCCTACTACATGCAAAATCAAAATAATCAAAACAACGATTATGAAATGGTAAGACGAGTATATCATATCATTTATACCACGCATTCATCTATGGTATGATATTGTTAATAGAGATGACAGATCTGTAATCTTCAAGATTTTACCTAGGAAATTTATAGAAAATTATTAATTTATAGAAATCTTTCAATTGTTAAGTATTTAAGTGCATTAATTATTAATTAAAATGATCGTAGAATTGTTTTATTTAAATAAGAATTTTTGATTGATTAATTTTAGAAAATCTTTATTAGTTACCTTAAATCATGTTTTGTTAGATCTATTAATCATTCAATATAATGTATAGAAGTTAATTATTCAATATTCTAATTATTACCATAAAAAATAAGATAAGACCAAATTAAGTTCAAGCAACTCTATCAACTCCTTTCATATTTAGAAAGATATAAAAGCAGTCATCATATTATTTAGATAGAAATTAATTTCTTACTAAAGTAAGCTTAATCACAGTTAAGCTAATCATAATAAATAAATGGTGTACATTGATTCTTTCACTACTATATTTGTTAAACATTAATTTCCAATTAATTTCCATCATATGAAATGAAATTAGATTAATGGACCAAAATTATACTAAGTTAATTATGATTTTTTTTTTTAATATGATAAATTATTGTCATATTTCATCAACTCCAAGAAATTGCCAAGTGCCAACCACTAGTATGTAAATTACACAAAAGAGAATATATTGCTATATAAATTTCACAAACTGAAAGTGAACAATTTTAGAAGATGTTGCATACCCGAATCCAGGAAGTAACTTTCGTTCTAGAAAAGAAGGGCGCCGCGTGAGGTTGCAGCCGAAGTTTGGTGGCGTTAAAGGGCCCTGGCTGCGTGGAGACTTCCGGTTAATATCTTCCGATTCTTCCATTTTTGCTTTACCAATCTTAGGATGAGGTTTGGCAAGAAGATATTTTCTGAACAAGCCAATTCTTTGAGACAAATCGTTGGTTTGTCTCGAGCCAGCTTTCTGATATTGGTCACTCATAGATAGTTTCTCAAGGCAGGAAGGAGCTGACAAGGTGCCGTACGACTTCTTGCTCTTTTCACTGCTGAATTGAGTATCTTGGGTTGAATAATCTTCTTTCTTCATGCAATCTTTTGTAGTAGGAGTTATGCTACGAGACATCATGTTATGTCTTCAAAGGGGCAAGCGATCACCCTTCTCCAGACCTGTTTAAATATGTGAAAGAATAGATTAACGCACTTCAAATGGAATATTACCAAATGGGATTAACAATATATCAATAATATTCATTTTCTCGTACAGAACTAAAGTGGAATCGATGCACTTAAATCTTTCTAAGAACGAATAGTTGATGAAGAGCTCAACTATAGCTAGATTGATTATATATAGTATAGTAGTGTGGAGTTTCTTCATGGAAGAGTTAAGAAATGAATTAATCTCTAGAAATAGAAATGTACCTGGACAAGTCAACTGGTCAGTTCTTGCTCTCAGCAGTAAATGGCAATGGAGCTAGCTCACTTGTTAAGTGTATCGACACTGAAAAAGATAAAGAGGCTGAGAACTCGTGAGGGATGTTGTAAATAACGCCTGTGGACGATGTCGAGCTCGGCAGGCTTTCGATGTGTTCAAAATTTATTTTGACTTACATATAGATGTATCTATTAGAAGACTTGGTAAGATCACTACCAAATGCAAGTGTAAGCTAGCCAGGTTCAAAAGCAGCCGCAACAACAATAATTCTGCATAGCTAATGTTAATTAATTTTCTCCGTGAATTAACAAATTTGTAATGTGCAAGCATATTGATTTAAAGTAATACTATGTATGCAAAGTTTTATATACAAAAATACAAATTGTTGCAAATTCTTATTCATTTTGTGTCACATTACTCACAATATTTATTTTTTTATTTTTATATATTCACTTTGCTACTCGTTCAATATCGTATCATTTTGTAATTTGATTGATCAGTTTTTGTGTTAATTAAAGTTTGACATCGATATTGTATTTGTATACTATTACTTTTTTAATTAAAAATCATAAGTTTTATTAATTTCAACGATTACTCCCATGTTTTTCCTTAATATTAGGCAAAATGCGAGATTTAAAATATTATAAATTTGGTCCATAACCTTTATATATAAAAGTCATCAAAGAGAATCAATATTAGGATATATACCTCTCTTAACATATCTCTCAAATCACTTCGTCTTTTTATTAGCAAATGACTTGAACCATTATATAGAAAAAGAAATTGAGTATTATGAAGATTAATCCAACATAGAGATATTAAAAGAAAAAATAAGTTAGATACTTATGAAGATTAATTAAACATAGAGAAATTGAGTATTATGAATATACTTATGAAGATTAATCATTTCGTCTTGTTCGTCTTTTTTCTATATATATATATATATATATATATATATAGAAAAAGAAATTGAGTAGTATGAAGATTAATCCAACATAGACAAAGTAAAAGAAAAAATAAGTTAGATACTTGAAAGAGTTGATGATGACTCGTGATGAAAAGGGATAACCAGAAGTTTGAGAAATTTATAGGAAACACGCATTCTGACATGGTGCCCAACAATTAGGTAGATGTATACATCCGTTTTATAAGAATCTTACTCCCAAATAATATTTTTTGAACCATTAATAATTAGTGAACAGGGATATTGCTAAAACCACATAAAAGGAAGAGTCTAACTAGGTTAACATGATGTATGGATGAATTATGGAATGTTAATCGTCTATATTTTTTTCATATATGAACACGATATTCTTTATCTTCATTTTATTTCAAATATCGAAAACAGAAATAGGGGAAAATTTATACACAACCTTACTATGAACTTTTATTTAGGATGCAATTATGTTAAGAAATCACTAAACCTAAAATATACCCTTTTTGTGCACATCATCCAAATGTTGATTTCCTAAATTTTTAGGTCATATTATCCATTTGTTTGTGTAATCAAATGTAGAACCGCTTGGGTTTCAGGTTCAATAACTTCAGCCTTCCCGGGCTGTTAGAAGGTTATTACTTTATAGATGTAGCAGGCTTCCATTCGAACTGAAGAGTAATTGGTGCCCTTAAGTTACAGGAACTACTATTTACGCTAATCTCTAAAGTCTATAGACATAAGGAAACCAAATTATTGTAGGATTGGATTTATCTTTTCTTAAAGTTTTGGTAAAATTTTTATGTTAATTTTTTTAAAAATTATAATTGAAATAATGTGGGTAAAATTGGCTACTATTAATACTAATCTCTGAAGTCTAAAGACATAAGGAAACCAAATTATTCTAGGATTGGAGTCTACTATTTATTCCTTTTTTTTTTTTTTTTTTAAGTTTTGGTAAACTTTTTATGTTAATTTTTTAAAATTATAATTGAAATAATGTGGGTAAAATTGGTGTTTTAATGGTCAAAGTCGGTCAAATGTAACATACGTGTCACATTCTCACGGTTCCAAGTATTCAAAGTAACATACGTATAAGACGTTGACTAGTATTCAAAGTTCCAAGTGAAGTAGGACTTCTACGTGAAGTAGAGTTGTGCGTTATCTTATAAATAGAACCCTATTATCTTCGTAAGTGTAGCAATCTCCTTATCATCGGGACGTGCATCTTGCTAAGAAAGAAAGGATCAACGAGAATGCAGGAGGCGGTGCCATTGGGGTTTCGATTCAGGCCGAAGGAAGAAGAACTCGTAAAATTTTTTCTTCAGAGAAGAGTTAGGGGAGAGGCATTGCCGTGGAATGGCATCACAGATTGTGATGTTTACGGGGACATGGCACCGTGTCAAGTATTTCAACAAATCAATAATCAGCATTTTCCGCCCAATATATGTTATTGTTTTACTAGGTTAAAGAAAACGAGCAAAAAGAGGGTTTCAAGGATTGCCGCCGGTGGAACTTGGCATGGCGAGACATCTGCAGTCGAGATTTCTGATTCCGAAACCAAGAAAGTGATCGGTGTCAAGAAAACGTTCGCATTCAAGATTAAAGAAAGAGATGGAATTACAAATAATAGAGGTACGAGTTGGATTATGCATGAATTTTCATTAACTGGAGATGAAAGTGGTCCGGATATTGTGCTTTGTCAAATAAAGAAGAAATCTAAAGGTAGAACGCAAGATCAAGATGCCGGCAGTGGCAGGGAAGTTAGCAGCGTAAACCCTATCACATATTCACCACCACCTATATCTGTAATGGCATGTGAAAGCGATCTTCAAGCCAACGCGTGTCTACCCGTAGCTTATTCAAAATCGGAAGAGAGCAGCAGCATGTGTAGAGGAGAAGGTAGGCAAACAATTGGAGAAGATAGAGACGGGTTTATTACTGTTAACTTTGCTTACCCGGAAACTGAAATTGATCATCAAGTTCAAAACTATAATGTGGCATGTTTACCCCCACCTGAACCTGCAGTACCAAAAACAAAAAGTTCACCACCCGTGCCGGGAACTGAAAGCGGTCAGGTTCAAGTCTGCTGTTTGAAGAACAATAACGATGATCTAACAGCAGCTTTTGAATCAGAGAGTAAACTTGAAGTGTTGCAATCAGACTACTCTACAAGAAAAGTGCAGTATAGCCTTATGTCAGCAGAAGAGTGTGTCCATACATATCAAGATTTTATGCAGCGTGGAGGACAGCAACCTAAGCAAGACAAGAGACTTTTGTTATTGCATCGAACATGATTTTTTCTTACGTTAGATTAATTTTTGTTCAATTGTATTAGACATTGTTGAAAGAAATATAATGAGATTATACTTTTGATTTTTTTTTAAGTCTTAATCTGTATCTCTGTCATAATCATATGCCGGAATTTTTTCAATTATTATAAGAATGAAAAGATTATTTATTTCTTTGCGCTCTTGTCTTCCATGAAATGGTCTATATTTTCTAGAATATTTATTGTCTTTCTAGTCCCCGCAGAGCTAATTCCGCGTACGACTTTTTCACTATTTTGTAGTTTACTGCTGCTAATAACTGTGAAGGCATCATCTTATTGCTTGTTTAAAATTAACAGAGTTCCATCCTCACTTCTCATTCTCAACAATTTTTGGATTACTATTTGAATCAGAAGGATCAATGTATCTCCAAACGAAACCCAAACAGCTCCCCATTACGTTCATAATCACGGCGGACATGGCCGGGGGTATTGCAACCATTGGTGAAGCGAAATGGGATGTTGCTAGAACCACACCTAAGGAAGAGTTTTGCATCCCAACCTGCAAGTAAACATCACAAAATGAAAAAGTGTCCATTAGTATTATTACAATCTAAGATCTACGTGTTAGTGTGAAAAGAAAAAAAAGCCACTAGCACATAATATTTTGACATTTTCTCTCGTTTCAGAACATTTGTAACTGTCAATGAATTCAGATTAGAAGAAAGCACAGAAAGATTACAGACTTGTGACTTGTACCACAACTTTAAGTTTTCCAACACCGGTAAGCAATTATACTTCAATATCGGAAATGTTAGAAATTCATTGACAAATCCAGCATTATTGAAATTGACTTTGTTAACAAATATTACCATATTTTTCTTCATGTTTTCTACTACAATCTACACACATATATATACACACTGTCTCTCTCTCTCTCTCCTATAATTCTGCTCTGCTCACCCATTCCTCATCAGTTCAACCCATCCCTCACAGCTCACGTTTACATCCCTCACAGCTCACATACAATCATACATTCATAACACTCCCCCTCAAGCTGGAGCATAGATATCAATCATGCCTAGCTTGTTACAAATGAGGTTAACTCTATTTCCAGTCAGAGCTTTAGTGAACACATCTGCTAGTTGATCACCGGTTCGGACATGTTTGGTAGAGATCAATCCTTCTTGTAACTTTTCACGAACGAAATGACAATCAGC
>JANLJB010029012.1:0-12940 GCA_026212285.1 Bursera cuneata | reverse complement strand
TTTAAAACACTTTTTATATATAAGATATTGGAGTTAATTAATTTGTATGCAAATAATAGGTTAGACTGAGACAAATTGGGCTAATTTTATCACATGTTTGAGGTTTGAGATAATGGTTATCTATTGAGGGCATAAATATATATTATTTCTCTGTTTATGTGTGTCCTAACATATGAATTTCTACTTTAAAACAATGAGAAAACATTGTGTTATAGCTTGTATTAAAACTAAAATGTAAGACACTCAGTAGATAGATGAATTTTTTGAATCTTCAATTCAAAGAAGAAGGGATCCATTCTCTCCTTGATCCTCAAACCTATCCTTACTTCTCTTGCTCTATCAACAAATCTGATTATTGGATGTTGTCGATGAGATTGAGAAAAATAAATATTTTTATGTACTGTTATAATTTTCACATGTATTAAACTACTACGTATCATATATTTTATTGCTTTACACTTTCTTTTTTCATTTTTTTAATTTGTTGTCTTCTTTGTTGTATTTTCTATCTTTCATATTAATAGAAAATTCTCGAGTAAATCTTTTTATTTCGAAAGTTTGAATTAAAAGAGCATAACATCAATCATTCATAATTTTCACATGTATGATTTTTTCCCCTTTTTTAACATAGAATTAGTTATTTTAATAAAACCCAATTATATAATATCATTTGATTGTCATGCAAAATAATTGTATACAAAAACTAAATTTTACGACATAAACAAAATATATTGTTTATTGGCATAAAAAACATGTAATTGTCTTTGAAATCTATTACGCCATTAATTATGTTAGATCAATTATCATAAATTCAAGTTTAAGTTAAAAATTTTAAGTCAAAGTATCTCGACCCTACCAAATAATATGTATATTCAAATTAATGCTATATCTGTCATAAAAGTTATTTTTATCTTAAATCTAAATGGATCTATCAAATTTGAGTGGGTCGTATATAAATATTTTAATAAGATGTTTGTTTTTTATTTTTTAAGATATGATAATAAACCTTAAGTTGTTTGTTTTTATTAACTGAATACTAATAACTTCACATAGATTCCTTTATTAAGTATTATATACATTTTATATTTTATAGTTATATAAAAATTTGTAAATATTCAGTGTGACCAAATTAGAATCAAATGATTTTTAAGTGAAACACAACAAAAATTATTGTTAATTAAAAAAATCTTATAAATACTATAACAAAATAACTATTTAAAAATAAGAAGGGCATTTTGGAACAGAAAGAGTAGAGAATCCATTCAGACATTTCCTCATTCAAATAGAAGTTAAAATATATATATTTTTTTCTATTCATATTTATTTACCTGAGAATAAGTTTAAGTCTAAAAAAACAAACATATTAAAAATATTTGAAATACAGAATCAGTCAAATTAATGGAAAAACAAATATCCCCCTACTATTTTATTGTTACATTTTGAATATCAATAAGTAATACCCCTCACTATTTTATTGCTACATTTTGAATATTAGTAAGTAATACATTTCACATAGTAGAACATAATCATAAAATGAATACATACATAACATACTCAACCTTCAAAGGTCAAAATGTAAGAGCAAATGGCCATCTACTTCTTTCAAGATTTCATAAAATAAAAGTTATTATTGTTTTTACTATTATTTAATATTAAAATTCTTTTTTAACCCTCGAATATATACTACTAATTCTAAAAGCTGAAATTACAAGGTAAAAATAAAGAGTATAGGGTGATTCTGTATATTTCTTAAACCTTGGGAAAAATAAAGAAGTTTATTTGACGAAATCGTATGGTGACATTTAACATATACCATATTGGGGAATGTTAATGCAAAATTTTAAAATTTATGGGTTCCAAAGGGCCAAATCAAAATATCCTAAATTCCTATTACCACAAATGGACTAGCTGTTTTCCACGGGCACTACCGACTAGCCAAGTAGCTATGCGGTTTATGCGCGGTTCGTGTTCAGATATTGAACTAAACAACTGAAAAAGTACAGATTACTTGAGAGTTATTTACGGTTAGTTCATTTCACTCTTTCATAATCAGTCTTTGCTTGATGGGTTTTGATTTTTTCTAAGTTTAGAACACTTTTTGGTCTTAACTTACGCCTTCATGTGAGTTTGTGTATTCTCTCTTRTTCATAKTATTATGTTTTTATTGAATTTTTTCAAGAATTTTATGGCTTGGTAGTGGTTATCTGGGCGTATAGGCTAATGGGTAGGCGTTTAATTTAGCTTTTATATTGTTGATAGATTGCTGAGTGCCATTATGTTGATTTGAACATGTTCAAGCTCGTTCTTCAGCTCCTTTATGCCTTACATTTGTTATTCTGATTTGATGATATATAGTTGAAGATAGGAAGTAAGTATTGTTATTATTTTTATTATCCTAAACAAATCTGTTTTGGGTCTTTTTATTTTCATTTAAGTTCTAAATACCTGTAATTTTAAGTATTGTTAGGCTCAAGTGTATGAAGTGAGAAATTTGTGGTAGATTGTGGACGGGAAAATTCTTAACTTGGTTTAAGAAACAAAAGCAGCAGTTTATATCATTCTGGAGTAAAGACTTCATTTTCGGTTATAGAATAGAAGCAAAGGAATCTTCTATCAATACGGTAGTAATTAGCATAAAATTATTTAACTGTTTATACTGTTGATATATATTTTTTTAATTTAATTCTTTTGAATCGAGAAAGATTTGTATTTTTGTGGAATCCTCATTCTCGTAATTTATGTACAGGTTCTCATCTCATGTGCATTGGGGTCTTGTAGGATCAGGAATGAATATCTAATGTGATATGTTGTCAAATTTATTTGATTTATATCTATGGCTTTGTAACAAGGACTGCTATAAGTATTTCCTGGATTCTGTTTGATATGTAGTCATTAGGAATATCATAATGTTCTACAAGCTCGTACATTTTGACTCTGAAAAGGTGAATTGGCTGTTATGCTGTCATGCAGTCTGTAAATATATTGTGTAACCTACATCTAGTGATGCTGTGATTCATAAATGCTACATGTTCGTAAGACATGATAGCATCTGTTTTTTCCTTTGAGTTGTAAATTAAAGATTTGGCATCTGGTATTGAAGAGTTGTTTACTTTGCTAACTTTTTTGCAATTATTCCGACATTGAAGTTGGTTATTAAGCTATACCATTGTCATTGAAGTTCTTTTATATCAACTTATGTTTCTCATGCATTTCATAAAGTACTTATGGAGTTAACATTAGTTAACAAGGCTGTCACAAGGACGATTTTGTTATTGCATACACTGTGTGCTTGAGGAAGAGACCGAAAGAATGAGTTGACACTAGAAGAGACTCAGATACCTATTCGAGTGACTGTGCTTCGGTTAATTTGGTGTTTAAATCAAATTTGAAAGCAGCTCTGCCACAAAAAAGCACATCATTAATTAGGAAGCACCACTGTGGCATTTTTTTAATTTTTATTTCCTAATATTCTGTCATCACATCTTCACTGTTTTGTTTTCTTTAAGGTAGTTGAGACAGCTCAGATACTCTTCCAAATAAATGCTCCAGACACCACCAGCTGTATCTTCTTTATGGAATCCATCTCACAGGGGTAAACTAGTTTCTTCCTTTTTTGTGTTTACTTTATTATCAAAGGTTAATGTGTTAATTGGATAAGGATGCCGAAAGGTCACCTTTATCTGGAAATAAGATAGTCTATCACATACAGTATACTCGGTATAAATGAATTTGACCATGCTTATGATAAATAAACCAATTATGAGATGCTACTTTGCAAATATTATTTCAGTCTCAGAAGTGTTAGTTCAACCAACAAGACAAAATCAGCTAAAAGTGAAGTGTCATTGTTGTGTAGGATATTTTTCTGATACTGATACGTTTTGGCATTGCTTCACTTTGCAGGTGTTCAGCAGTGGCCCATGGAGTTGAGGCCTCAATTAGCAGCTTCTAGCTCATACAGTCTATGTTTGAAGGTTATATTCTCTTTATTATGTCCTAGTGTGTTTTCGATTTTAGTCTTATATTATGCAGGAATTAAAGTCTGTGAATATATGATGTAGAAAATGATTTGTCACTTCGGATTTGATATGTGTGGAAACAATGTTTGTAGATCTATGAATATTTGTTAAGGAAAATTATGTTCAACTACTCAAGAATCCATCAGTTAAGTGTTGCCCTTGATGGCTTCTTTATGGATAATTTTTTTTTGAGAAGTCAAAATTCAAGTTCATTCTACTTGCAGTTTGGGCATAGGTGGATTCAAAATATTGATTCAACAATTTATAGGACATTCCTCTGTGCTAGTCGGGGATCTGGGGAATATTTAACTTCGAAGAAGCAAAAAGCATATCCCCAGAATGTGGATCTTCCACCCATACTACCCAAGAGAAAGAAGAAGCCATTTCCCATTCCAATAGAGAAGATGAGGCAGGCTGCAAGGAAGGACAAAAAACTTGCAGAAATGGGTATAGAGAAGCCCTTGGAGGCTCCAAAAAATGGACTGCTTGTTCCCCATCTGGTCCCTGTTGCTTATGAAGTATTGGATGCCTGGAAAATTTTGATTAAAGGCCTTGCACAGCTTTTGCATGTTATTCCTGTGTATGGTTGCAAGTAAGTTTGGATTTAATTTTTCTTGTTACGTCCTTATTAGTTTTCAGTTTGATCTGCTTAGAGAATTGATGTCTTCTCACTTTGACAGTGAATGCTCAGAAGTCCATGTTGCCCACAGTGGTCACCAGATTCAGAACTGCCAAGGTCCATCCAACACTAAGCGCCGAAGCTTTCACTCATGGGTCAAGGGTTCAATCAATGATATACTTCTCCCAATTGAGTCATATCATCTGTACGACCCTTTTGGTCGGCGCATTAAACATGAGACTCGGTTTGACTATGATAGGCTTCCTGCTGTTGTGGAGCTATGCATCCAAGCTGGTGTAGACATACCAGAGTATCCTTCTCGCCGAAGAACCAAACCTATCCGAATGATGGGAAAGAAAGTAATTGACCGTGGTGGAATTGTTGAAGAACCAAGGCCATGGCATTCTAAAGATTCATCTTCACTTCTTGATTTAGATACAGATGGGGCTTGTGGGCGGTATCCACCTCCTTCTTTGGCAGATGTACCTAGGATTGCACAAGAGACAATTGATGCATATGAAGTTGTCAGATCAGGTGTAACAACCTTGATGAGGAAATACACTGTTAAAGCTTGTGGTTATTGCTCAGAAGTTCATGTCGGACCATGGGGTCACAATGCTAAGCTCTGTGGGGCATTCAAGCACCAGTGGAGGGATGGGAAGCATGGTTGGCAGGATGCCATTGTCGATGAAGTTTTACCGCCAAATTATGTGTGGCATGTTCGAGACCCCAAGGGACCTCCCTTGACGAGTGCATTCAAGAGGTTCTATGGCAAGGCACCTGCTGTTGTTGAAGTTTGCATGCAGGCAGGTGCACAAATTCCTGAGAAATACAAGCCCATGATGAGGCTTGACATTGTAGTCCCGGAAACTGAAGAGGAAAGATTAGTTGCATAACGTGTTTGATTTAGTTGATATTGCTCCGGTTTTGGGTAGAGCCATCCAATTCCAAGGCTGTAATCCCAAATAGATGAATTTCAATTTTATTCATGTAAAATGGCTAGTCTCAAGATGCTGTATCTAATAGCACACTTCAATAAGTGGAAAAACACAATACCATGTGAATATAAAGACAATTACATAAAATTTAATAATTACAGTATACCAGTAGAATATTTTTAGAATTTGCATGATTTAAGGAATGTTTTTGTTTAATATAATGATGGTCTTCTTGTTCAAAGAGATAACTCAATTTTCAAGATAATAATGCATTTTCAAATTTGCAGACTATTCCTATTATTATTTTTGCAACACTAGAATAGTAATAAGTGTTTTTAATTTTAATATAATTTATAGAATAAAGTCTCCATTTTTATTTAATATAAACTTTAAATTGGATTTGCCTCATTAATCTCTTTTAAGATTTTATGATCCTTTACTCATTTGTAACAACTTGATTTTCAAATTGTTCAATTACTCCCTCAACAAGAATAAACTGTCATTTTTTTTACTAGATAATAAAAAGTATATAAAAATACTTTTACAATTTAGAATCTTTTTTATAATTATTTGGCCAAGCGAAATTTGGAAGCCTTGAAGCACTTTATCAAAGCAGATTACAAGTTCTTATGGCTTTAGGGTTCTTTTTAAAAACAATTCTTTGTTTCAGGTACTATTAAAATTTTCTCTCCATACAATTCTTTGCTTGCAAGTTCTATGAAATTAGGGTTTATTTTAAAACATTGTTTGTTTGAGGTGCTTTTCTGATAATTTTCCCGTATTAAACCCAAAACCCTTCTTTCTTAAAACACAAAACACATTCTCCCTCTACACAACTCCAGGCGATGGCGAGACAGAAGCTCAAGTCTCTCATCACGTCTTTCACTCCCGACGGTGACTTTCTTGCCGTCCTGTCCCCAAACGGCGCCGTCAAAGTACTCTCTCTTTTACCTTACTCTTCCCTGTCTTGTCTCTCTGCTAACGTTTCAATATTTCAATAGAAAAGCTGAAAATTTGTTGCTGCGGCTACTTGGTGTTGAGTTTGTTTCTAATTGTTTTTGGAATCAAATTCTAGCTGGGTATGCTCTTAGAAATTAAGGAAATTTCTTTGTAAATGAAAATCATATGATAGTTTAGTTAATTTGTTTGCAAAGATAAAATGTTCTTAGAGCGTTTAATATAATTTGTATATTAATACTACATGTAGAAAATTTTAGATACAAACTGATGCGAATTCCACGTAACCAAGAGTGAGAACCAAAGCAATAATTTCACAAGTGAAACAGATTTGTGTGGCAATAGTGTTGCAATGCTAAGTTAGCAGTTTTGCAGATATGGAACACGAATGATGGAAGTCTGTTAGCAGAGTGGAAGCCGTCGGATGGAGATTCTGGAATTGTTTATTCGTCTTTGGCTTGCAGTTTTGTTGGAAAGAAGGTGGGGGCTTCGATTTTATGAGAAAGCCTTTTGGTTTTTGATTGATTCTTTTTATATTGGATGCTTAAAGTAGACATTTTACTCTGTTGTTTATATGATTCTTCTGTTGCTTTTGGATTTTTAGCGTAGAAAAGAACGTCGTACTTGCTTATTAGCTCTTGGCACAAATGACGGTGATGTACTCGTCATTGATGTTTTAACTGGTGAGATGAAGTGGAAATTGACTGAACGCTATCCAGGGTATGATTTAATTCCCACTTTTGCTACCCAAAAAAAAAAAAAAAAAGTATTGGGTAGTGCGCAAAATTAATTGATGCCTTAGTAATAGGATGATTGTATTACGTAATATGTGTGAATTAATAAATAAGAGCAGTATGACGAACATAATCTTAATTTTCATTTTACATGTTGATATTGGCATTGATGTAGCTTACTGAGCATGTCAATTATTCATTCTCCTTAATGCAAGTTAGTTTTGCATATCTTGTTGCAAGGAGTTCCCCTGCATGATCTGGCAAATGTTAATGCAATGAGTCTATGAGATAAATGAGTAATGTTCTCCACTTCCTTTATGTAGTGGACTTGCTGGTCTCACCTTTGCAAATAAAGGCCGTAGTTTACACATTGTTGGAACCAATGGGATCGCTTCTGAGATGAAATCTGAAATTGGAGAATTAGTAGGAGAGTTCAAAGCTTCAAAAAAGCCCATCTCTTCTTTGGCTTTTTTATCTGGTAAGTAAAAGTTATACCAAATCTGTTACCTCTTTTTATTTTGGTTCTTATATGCTCTCTCTTTCCAATTGCATGCCAGACAAGAAAATTTTTGCTCTAGCGAGTGGTGAGATGCAGGTTCTGAGCCTGGAAAATGGGAAAGAGGTTCTGAAGTTTGTGAGTGATGTGGTGAGTTATTCAAATTGCCTAAGGGAGTTTGATTCATTTTTACGTGCGAACAATGGTCATGCTTCTTTGTTATTGCAGGGTCCAGTGCAGTATTTATCCATTTCTGATGATGCGAAAACCATCATTACGTCAGATTCTGGGGAGAAATATCTTAAAGTCTGGAGCTGTGATAGTAATTCCAAAACTGTGAGTAGTGGTCCTGTTCTATCCATGCGACATCATCCATTATCTATTGAATGCAAGAATAGTTCCAGTGAAGACGGTGGTAGGGCTGTATTGGCAGTTTCAGAATCTGGTGTAGCTTATGTGTGGAATTTGAAGACTGTTTCACAAGATGAAGAGATAAATCCAACAAAGATTACTGTAAAAGCTAACAAAGCTGACGTAGACCTGCAGAACAGTGCAAAGAAGAAGAGCCGCACTTCTATTATTGCTGCCAGATTAAATTCGTTGGAAGCAGATGGATGGGTGACAGCCCTTATCAGTTATGGTTCAATAGATTCTCCACAGTTTAGTCTTGTGAAAATTAATACCCCAGGGGAGGACATTGTTATTGCAGCTGGAGATGGAACTGAAACTGTTCGGGAAAATGGGGTTTCTGCGGTGAAAGGTGGGACTGCTTTTGTTGCTTTTCATTCTAAATGGTTCCTTATACAGTTGATTGCTGAATGAGATATAATTAAATAATAGGAAACTTTTCTTGTTCACTCATTGTTAAGTTAATATATTTTTTTGAGGTCCTTTTTGGGCTTTAATGTAATAAGAGAAGATTGTTGCAGGTCTTAATGATTCAGAGTCAGAAGCAACCGCTGCTGCAGCCCAAAATAAAAAAATAAGTAAGAAACGAGCTGCATCTGATCCAGATCTTGCAACTACAGGAGATGTTATAGATACCGGTAAGGCTTGATATGTTCAGAGACAATCATGTTACATGTTTGTATTAGATTTTCTCCGAATGTATCTGCATCAAGTCATATATTATTTGATTGAGATTGTACATCATGTACAAGTTTCTTATAACTTTTAGATGTATGTTGCTGTTTTTGTGAAACATAACAAGACCAAGAGTCCCAAAGCTAAATTTTGCTTGATTTTCGATTTCTTTTCTGCATAATTAATTTGAAGATATGCTTTGGCATTAGTTTGAATGTTAGCAGTGTGACCAGTGTCATTATATGTAAACTAGTAATTATGGCTTTAAGGCATTGTATTTATATTAACCTTATGAACTGATCTGATAGCGTTTATTTATTTATTTTTTGTTGGTAAGAAAAAGATTTATGCACAGGTCTTCTATCCATGGGAGCTAAAAAGCCAAGATTATAGCTTTATGCTGGAATTTAACCATCTTTATATCTTGAATATTAGCATACTAAAGGATTAAATATTATCTTGCTTCTTGAAAGGAAAACAATGTGCTGGTTCCAAATTGATTTCTTGTATTTGTCCGATTTTATACATGTGTATATCGTAATATTTCTATGGCAGTCTTTTTACAGTTATTTCCAATATCTCTAATGCCTTAAAACAAGAAGCAGATTCTAGATTAAGCATTCTCATCTGCTTGTGAAGATTCATTTATTGGTGGTTTGGTTATAGGTCATGGGGAGGATATGGACGGAGTCCTTGTTGAAGATGATCTGAATGAACCTACCATGGGTGAGAAACTTTCAAATTTAAATTTACTTGACAATGATAAATCCAAAGGCGATGAAGTACGAGAACCCTCTCCTGCAAAGCCTCCAAGTGCAGACTCAGTTAATGTTCTACTTAAACAAGCACTGCATGCTGATGATCGAGTCCTTCTCTTAGAGTGTTTATATAACCAAGATAATAAGGTTGTTCCCGGTTTTTAGATTATTTCAATGGTAAACTACAACATAGTCGTGGTTTCATCTAAGGATTTGATTATATAATGTGAGCTTGTTTTGCAGGTTATTACAAATTCAATATCGCAGTTAAAGCCAGCTGATGTTCTGAAGCTTTTACATTCCCTTGTTTCCATCATTCAGTCAAGGTTAAAAAGTTGTTTTTCAGTCAGATTATATATGTATCTGATTGATCTAAATATTTTTTTAGCATTAATACCTGAAAGTTCTAATGTTTTTGCCCCAGTCGCAGTGGTTAATTTGTGTCTACTTAGGTTTTGTTTTTAGATTTTAGTTTGGTCAGTATGGACATTCTATTTTTAGTTTCAAAATCACTGGAAGGACTGGAGTGAGGACTACTAGGTTTTGACCACCCAAAAAAAGCTATCTGGATTAGGCAAGATTAATTGATAATTATTTTTCTCCACATGCTACCACTATTTTCTTTACTATATTATATTATGCTAACCTGGAAAGAGCTAAAGTTTCCAGAATAATATACCAGGAGTTTCCTTTTGTGTTTGAGGTGGTTGGCATCCTTTTTAGCTGTTATAATTGTTAGTTTCTTACCTGATATTACAGTCTTTTGTTGCTTTATTATAAACTTATACTTGTAACGTATCAAGCTCAGTGGTTTCTTTGCTATACCCTGATGCAGGGGTGCAGTGTTGGCATGTGCCCTTCCATGGCTAAAAAGTTTACTTCTTCAACATGCTAGTGGAATAGTGTCCCAGGAATCTTCTTTACTTGCCTTGAACACATTATACCAGGTAAGAAATGGTGCTTTCATGATCAAATATTTTGGCTTTAAGTAACATATAAGATTACTGCCCATAGACCATATTACTGTTATTCTTTTCGAAAGTTTTTCCTCACGAGAACAGTAATTTCTTTCTTTTTTCGTATGATGGTCTAAACTGCTGTAATAACGTTTATGATCGGTTATGCAGCTCATAGAATCTAGGGTCTCAACTTTCCAATCGGCTCTTCAAATATCAAGCTGCTTAGACTTCCTTTATTCTGGGGTATGTTTGCTTGTGGTGGGTGTAATTTGTTGTAAAATGGAGTTTTCAGGAGAATGTTTATATGGGTTGTTTTTCTTTTTCTTTTGCTAGATCATTGATGATGGGTTAGAAGAGAGCGATGCTGTAATCCCTGTGATATATGAAGACAAGGATGAAAGTGATGAAGAAGAATCTGAAGATGCCATGGAAACCGATCAAGAAGATGAGGAAGAAGAAAAAAGAGGAGAAGAAGAAGAAGAAGAAGAAGCTGGTGGTATTAGTGATTTTGATGGGAGTGATGACATGAGTGATTGAAGCAGATCCCCAAACAAGCAATTTTGTGCCTAAGATATAGAAACATTCTTGCACGCACACAGAGTGCAAATCTTATCAGGGCCTGCAGTCCAAAATTGTTACAATTTTCGAGTAGGAAAGCATGTTGGAAGGTTGAGATAACTTCCGGTGTGAGAGCTGGCAGCCAGATTATGATTTGCATCAGCTGCCAATTTTATAATACCTCTGTTGTGCGGTAATGAGTTAAGCTTATCCTGTGTTGTATTCTCGGTAAGAGCAGAAGTCCCTTTTTTAAGATAATAGGAAAGAGCACATAAAGCTCACTTTTTGGTTATTCTTGTTTCTCATTATTTATGAAAGATTTACAGAGTTTGTAGGCAAAAGAACTCTCTCCAGTTTTGACATTAAGAAAAAAAATTAGACCCTCTCAAACACAATGGTATTCGTTTGCGCTTACCTGTCCGTACGTTCAAATGTGTATGAACATTCGAGTTCCTCTCTTATGAATATTCTTTGGATCAAATATTAATTGCAATTTGTTCTAACAGAACCAAGATGATCAGCGTTTTCTATCATTTATCACTTGGCTTCTCTATATGTTACGATCTCTTAAATGGAAACAAGCATTCGGTAAAATAGAAACAGTTCGAGTGTAAAGCAATTGCAATTGCTCGACCAGCTTTGAATCAGGGCGATATCCATGAAACATATTCAAAGGTCAACAACGGTACGGTGATGGGTGACTTCTTGTCTCTATTTGCCAAACTAAGAAAACATAGGGTAACATATTGGAGGTTCATGTTTGCTTTAGTTTTCCAGCCCATCATGCCGAAAAGTATATGCCACTTTCGAAAGCTGCCAAACTCATTCTATCAAAAGTGCTGTTATGAAACAGACCAGACCCAGGCTTAATCAGTGCAAGAATGACATTGCAGGTTTAGGGAAGTGATAGAGATCTTCAGATGAAATTGGAGGAACAATTAACTTACAAATGGAAGGGAAACTTGATTGCTTTATATGATTAATTTGTAACAGGTAACATACAATCCTATCCCTTTTACACTATGACACCCATTAGACACAAAACGACCTTCAATACAGAACGAAGGGACTAAATACATGCAACAGAAACAGATATATCATCCTTCATTACAACTAATGAAAGGATTTGGACTCGGAAACATGCCCAAATGAAAACAAACTAATAAAACAGAGAGCATAAAATAACACAAGTAGCTGCTGCCAACTAGTATAATGAAACTTTAATCCCTTCTTATAGTAGTAGTATCCCTCCTTTCATCATATTTCTGATCATCACCAGTGCTGTCAAAACCAAAAGTATGTTTGACCGCCTCAGCAGCACCGTGTGCCATGCCCTTCACTTTCTCTCCAGTCTGCTGAAGTATGCCACCAGTCTTATCTTTCCCAGCCTGAGCCTTCTCCCGGGCTGCTTGTGCAGCCTCCTGTGTCTTCTGCTTGGCTGCCTCACTAGTCTCTGAGGTCTTCTCATTGGCTTCCCTAGCCCTCTCCTGCGCCTTCTGCTTGGTTGCCTCGGTAGTCTCTGCAGTCTTGTCCTTGGCTTGCTGGGCTGTCTGATAGGTCTTCTCTTTGGCAGCTTGGGCTGTCTCTGCAGTCTTGTCCTTGGTTTCCCGGGCCTTCTCCTTCATGCTCTCCATCATCTGCCTAGTCCTCTCCTGTGAGTTACACCAAAACCATAGCACTTACAATTGTTAAGCAATGACAATATATATATATATAAAGATAGGATTCCCTGCTGATATGAGAATATTTGAGTACATTTAAAAATACTTCTATATGTTTACACAAACACAAAATGCTTTCAAAATTTTTTTCTCCATCT
>JANLJB010029011.1:0-12939 GCA_026212285.1 Bursera cuneata | reverse complement strand
GAAAACCACCTAATTAAATTTATAATATAACAATAAAATATGATAATCTACAAATTTTATAATATTTGGTTAATTGAAAAAAATTGATAAAAGCAGAGCTACCTCTTGAAAGTAGATGAACGGAGCCTTGAAAATGTTGACGGTGAAGCAAATTAAAATGATTAGAGATCATATCATTGTTTATAAATACTACAGAAAACAATAAATGTTTATCAGTTTCGAAATTGTAAAAGAAGATACAAAAAGTCTATGCATGAATTTCACTCTTTATTGCTCATCACCAATAAATGTTGATCAATATACTCATCCGTTCATTTCCATATATTTCAATAGATAATAATAACTCTAGCATGAATCCATATTAAATGCATATTCTATAAAGCACCTAACACATGCACGATACTATATTTCATCATATACATGCATTAAGTCGAATTTTGATAAACTAATGGAATGACCAAATACGTTAGATTAATTTATTCTACCATTTATGGATTCCATTGATCATTTATAAATTCTATAGAGAATAATAAATCTTGATCAGTTTAGAAATTGTAAAAGAAAATACAAAAAGTATGTACATGAATTTCACTCTTTATTACTCATCACCAATAAATGTTGATTAACACACACATCCGTTCATTTTCACATATTTCAATATATAATAATAACTCTAGCATTGATCCATATTAAATACATATTTTATAAAATACCCAACACATGCACGATGCTATATTTCATTATATGCATGCATTAAGTCGAATTTTGATAAACTGATAGGATGATCAAATATGTTAGATTAATTTATTCTACCATTTATGGGTTCCATTGATCATTTATAAATTCTATAGAGAATAATAAATCTTGATCAATTTAGAAATTGTAAAAGAAAATATAAAAAGTTTGTACATAAATTTCACTCTTTATTGCTTATCACCAATAAATACTTATAAGTATCAAGAATCATACTTGTTATCTTGCATGTCAATTACATTGACTCGTGTTTCAAAATTATCCTACTTGTCAAAAATCTAAAGCCTGAAAAATCCTACTTGTCATTCCACATGTCAATTATATAGGTTTATGCTTCAGGATTATATAGATATATAGATATATAGATAGAAAATTGACAATGAAGTTGGATTAATTTTACTATTTTACCCCTTCAATTACATCTTTACTATTGAGACTAGTTTTACACTTAATGAATTAATTAGTTTAATGAACTTTCTTAATTAAACACTCGAACAAGATTTATCATTTACGACCTTGTAAAATCCTCAAGGCAATGTTTTTTAAACCTTATGGAGTTATGAATTCTATATCTATAGAATAATGTTCTCTGTCTTAGAGATCTTATAATCTCAACTAGACAAGGTATTGACTTTTCTACTAAAAGTCTCACTTTCTATTTTAATTAAAGATTACAGTTTGTAAGCTAGAGGTACACTACCCACTCATAATTAAGTTAGATATGTTCAAGTTGCTCTGTTGTGAAATTTATGTTTCATTAATGGTATTTAAAATGAACCATAATCTTCACATGACCATTGTTTAATGTATTCATAATACACAAGTGTCTTTGCCCTAAAGCTTTCACTTTAATAATTTGGGACTCACCATCCCTACAGAGACAAACAACACAACAACTTTGTTCAAATAGAGAGCTCAATTTTGTTTATAGATTGTGAACATGAATTGAGCTATGATAAAATTTTGTGTCTACCATATTGACCACTTCATGTAAATAGAGACTTTATTATTGAACTAGTTCTGGAACCTTGATCATTAATATAATAAAGAAATTACATAAAAATAACTTTTATTTATTTTATAATTATTAACATTTACATAAATATCTTACTCTTAGGGCATATCTCTAATAAGATACATTATTGATATAAAGGTTAAACAATAATACTGAATCAACCAATGTCAAATTCAGTTTGTAAATTCAAACCTTCCTGTGGGTAAGGTTATTCTCGTATCGAATATACAATAAATTTTATAGCAAATACAAACAAAAAATAAAGAACTCCATACCTTTGGGCATATGAAAAATCTTAAATTTTTTTGTCTATTTTACCATCTTATCCAGTTAAATCACAAAAAAACAATTATCTCCCTGTAGGACCAAGTAATTTTTTTATGAATTAATTAAAACTCTTAGGTGTCATTCATATTTATCAAATATTTCCAAAATGAGATTTTATACTTTATTCAAATATCATCGTATTTTAGATGCTTTGGCTACTCTATAGCACGATGATACTAAATCAACTTATATAGGTATAAAGAAAACTTCATATAAATTATTATGACATTATAAACCATATTTAATCAATTAATATATACATATATCGTTATATTGATTACAAATATCAAATAATTTATAATCATAAAATTTAAATGCTAGAGCTAATGTGACTAAAACTTTACACTAGATGACAATCTCGTTCAACAAGTGAGATAATTAATTAGCTTGAACATGATTGATGCTAATTACAACCATACATACAAATCAAATTAGAACCCATGTATGATGATATATGATTATCCACAAATAAATTAGGAGATATATATGATGATATATATATATATGATTATGAACAAATAAAAATACCTCAATGAGACACTGATACCACATGTAAAATAATCTTGTAAAACAATTTACATACCTTGAGACATTTTTCTCATGAAAAAACTTTGCACACGATGAGTCTTCTAGCTTATTCCTCTGTATTATACATATAATCATAGAACTTTAATGAAAATTTTATTATTTTAATTTTTCATTTAATAAAATATTAATATAGAATTGATTGTAAAAGTTCTTTTTAAATTGTTCATATATTTTAGATAAAATCTTATTTTCTGACTATTATTAAACTATCATCAAATCAAATGATGGTAAAAGACAAAAATTTCATCACTCGTTCTTATTGTATCCAGCTGATAGAATACGTGAAGGTAGGCGTTATGAGAGAGTGGGCACACTTATAATATAAATTTAATAACTTTTATTAGTACAATATTTATTCGATAATTGATTTTAGATACTAAATTGGTGTCTTATGATATTCTAGATTTTCTCATTCTTCAAAAGCTCGTTATGATGTATGCATGTAGCTGCAAAAAAGGGAAAGTTCATTTTCAAGAGGGTGTAATTGATTTTAGATACCAAATGAATCACGACGTTCACCGAAAGAAATAACATCAACAAAGTTGTCCAAGTTCATTATAAGGAACAATTCCATAATAAAGGGCAGGTTCATACGGACTTGATTTGACTCGATTGATATTATGAATTCCCTTCAAACAATTAAGAAAGTATTTTATGCATTATATTATTTTGGGATAAAGTATTTCTACCTAAAAAAAAAAAAAAAAAAAAAGAAATGTTAGTTGATACATACGCATTCTTAATTCATTAGCTAAAGGAGCATAAAAGCATGATATTCGATATGTCAAACCAAAACATTATGTGTATTTTCTCTTCTTTTAAGAAAAAAAAAATTATATTTTTATATCAATATGTCTATCATGATTGTTTAGATATAGAGTTGCGGAAAAGATTTAACAAAAATGGCTTGGTCTTCCTTAGAAGCAAGAATGAGTTGAGCAAGCACTTTGACATGTTTGTCAGCTTCTGAAAGTAATTCAACTTTTCATGTATGTTGCCTCAATATTGTCAAAATGCGTTCTTGTATTTTGTTTTTTCAACATCATTAAAAAAAAACTTAAAAAATATTCTACTTTTATGTTAATGTATAAAGATGAATACTTTTTTATTTTTTTGAAGGCTATAGTAAAAAGTTTTGTGTAGAAAACAATGTGAAACGACATCTTGAACGGTGAAATAACAATAACCCTCAACTAAATTTTAAAAAAATATTTACTCCCAAATTTTTATCAAATTAATATTTATCCCCAAAAATTAATTAAAAACTAATATTTATTCCCAGGTTTTTGGGAAGTAAATGTTAGTTTTAGAAAAAATAATATTAATTTTTTGAAGATAAATATTRGTTTAATAAAAATTTAAAATAAAATATTTTTTCGAGATTTAGTTAGGGGCTTAGAGTAAATTCTCCCATCTTGAACTACTAGACATTCCACATTGGTGGGCGCTTTTGGATTCTTTAATGAACCAAAACAACAAGCCACTCCACCTACCAATATCTTTAAATTTATGTATTTAGATTTTTATTCACAAATTGAAATATAATAAAAAAAAACTAAATTTTGAAATGATAAAAAGCATAATAAAGTGTAGAAAAGGTATCACTTAAGCTTTTGGATACCCGAATTTGCAAGAAATATATCTCGTAAAATATTTGATAAACTCAACAAATTATTGTCACCTTATGCTTGGCAAATTGTATGTGTTGGAAATAAAGGGTTTTTTTTTTTAAGGAAAAATATTGAATTAAAATTTATCTAAATGACAAAGTTTACCGATGTAGGACAGTAATTGTTGTGATCGCACATAGACATGTTGTTTCACTTCTAGAGCTCATAACTTTTTCATACGATGCCTTTTTTTGTGAACGGAATGATCAATGCCAAGGTTTGTTAATTTATTCATAAAACCATGCACACGCGACCCTCAAGCATTCTTTAAAGTCTATAAAATCATATTTCAAGTTCTTGTATCGTTTAAGAGATTTTATACTTTTCTGTTTTAAGTCCGTTTCGGATTAGGAATTGCATTGACGTGTCTAATTGCTTTCCTATTCGTATTAGAATTCCCTTGGTTTAGTCAATTCGAGTCCAATGAGGATTTTCAATCTATAAAATGGTGTGTTTTACCTTAGTTTTATTATCATCTTATTATTGTCATTCAATAAAATTTCAAACATTTGTTGAACAATATTTTTTTTAGTTTCCGCGTCATTTTCGTTAGGTAAATGTAAGAAATAACTAACACATCATTTTCTTGAGGGAAATGCAAGAAATAACTAACTCTTGTGTGTGGTTATAGAAATCATCTGATCAAGTATCAAACAGTCAAATAAGGTGTCAAGTCGATTTTTTTATGAGCTCAATAGTGTTATTGGTTCGTTGGTTGTTAGAGAATTGATATTGTTAAACAATTGTTCGAGTAATTAATAAGTGACTAACAAGATGTTGAATTATTCAAAAATACTATATATTTGTTGAATTATAGAGTATTGATTTTGTTATTTGTTATTTCTTTTTTTTTTAATTAAAAACAAAACCCTGACATCACTATTTTTACCATTAACCCTATTAATATCATGTAATTAACTCATCTTTTACTTGGAAAAATAAATTAATATCGCACCAAGAAATTATCATGTCAATTTGATATCATAAGTTATTATATTAATACCTCAAAGATACAAGATACAATAAGAATAATAAGTTATAATTAAATTACCATTTTCGATAAAAAAAATAATAGATAATACTAAGTAAAAATAGTTTGTTTCATTTACAAAATAAAATTTATTCTTTAGTTGCTTATATAAGATAATCTTTTACGTGAAGCAAATTAATTTGGTTTCACTTTCAACATGCGTGAAATCAATCAAATGACACGTGCAAGAATCAACAAAATTAATGTAGAGAAAGACATTTAAGCAAATAAATGTTTGTTGAATAATGGGAGATAGATTTAGAATTTAATATTGAGTTTAAAAATCTTTTAAATTTTGGTTTTTTTTTTTCTATTTAAAAAAAAATGGAGAGTTTTCTAAATTCAAAACAACCCCAAAAGTTGGATATCTTAAATTAACCCCTCAAAATAACTAATTAACTAAAAAAGAAAAAAAAAATCTATAAATGAGACAGCATGAAGTATGAAATTTGGTAACCCAAAATGGCAACAATCAAGATCACCAAAAAGCACCATAAACACCTTAACAATCCTTTTCCTTCAGCACCAAAATCTCTCCCTTTCGTAGAAGGATCTCTCCTCTTCAATTCCGAAACGCTACCTTCACAGGAGATCTTCTCAGTGGGGAAGGATTTTCAGTGTCTTTGGAGCTCCAAGAATGGTGGGTGTCTCTCAATTTCCCATCAGTCTGAGCCCACAACAGCCATATGGTCGACCAGCCCTGGGCAAGGCTTTGTCTCTGCAGCTTTGGCCGAGACAGAGGTGGAAGAAAGCAGGGGATCCTTTGTCATCAAAGATAGAGATGTTCATTTGGTTTGTGATCATCAAAGCATTGAAGATATTAGAGTGATTAATGAGTTGGACCATTGCTTTGGAATTGGTGATGAAGATGAAGACTTTCTGGGAGGATTGTACCAAGCAACAGATTTTGAGGATCTCCAGTTGCCTGTTTTGCTTGTAACTGGAAGGATATTCAGTAAGAAGATGAAGAAGAAGCAAAAGCAAAAATCTTCCAGTTGTGCAAGATATGGGTTGCTGTTTGCTCAAAAGACTAGTCACCAAATTGGGTTCCAACTGAAGCTTGGACGACCCGACTTTCAGCTCCAGAAAAGAAGAAGAAGGTACCGGCGTCTGAGGCTGAGAATAGGGAAGAGAAAGCTTGGGTGGTGGTGGTGGCGGTTTTGTACAAGTACTATGCCGTCGGAGTCGGAGGAGGAAACGGTAGACTTAAAGGTTCCACAGTCCTTGGAGTTCAATAGGATTTTTTTGACATATTCAAGCCAAGTGAATGAGAGATTTTATGGTTTTGGAGAGCAGTTCTCGCATATGGATTTCAAAGGCAAGAGGGTCCCTATTTTCGTTCAAGAACAAGGCATTGGAAGAGGAGACCAACCCATTACTTTTGCGGCTAACTTGGTTAGCTACAGGTACGTACATACATGAAACTGAATTCTAAACTCACCCTACAATTAGCATTTACAAATTACAATTACAATGCTTTTCTCTTCTTCCAGGGCTGGGGGTGACCGGACTACCACTTATGCTCCATCTCCATTCTATATCACATCAAACATGAGGTCTCTTTACCTTGAAGGATATGATTATTCTATTTTTGATCTCACCAGACAAGACAGAGTTCAGATACAGGTACTAATGTTTAATCAATATTGTAAATTGTAGCCATAGATATTGACGTGTCATGATGCAGCATTTTCAGATACCATTTTATCAACTGAATTTGGATTCTAATTGCCATGAGCATTTATAAGAACCTTTTATAATGCTCCCCTTACATCTATAGTATATACACAGATTTTTTAACTTTTATTATTAAGTTGACTTCTTTATTCACTTTTTTTACTAATTTTCTGTCACATTAGTTTTCATATAATTTCTGTGCACAATAAACTTACAAGTATGGTTTGAGAAACAATAATAATAATAATAAAGCGGACAGTAAATAGTAAGTACAAATTGCTGCTCAATTCAAACTTTACAATTTGCTGAATATTGGAGCTCGCAGATTCGTGGCAATTCAGTCCAAGGAAGGATTTTGCATGGAAACTCACCAACCGAGCTCATTGCATGCTTTACAGAAACTATTGGTAGGCCTCCTGAGCTTCCTGAGTGGATTATATCCGGTGCTGTGGTAGGAATGCAGGGTGGCACTGATGCCGTGCGTGGCATTTGGGATGCACTTAGGACCTATGAAGTCCCAGTTTCAGCATTTTGGTTGCAGGTTAAGCATGCTCCTATACAAATCCATATAAAAAAATTCCCTCAAATTTTCAACATGCTACTTAAGATCTGCTGAAATGGTTGACACCAGGTCAGTTCTGGAGAGTTTCAATTTTGATGAGCTTTCATCGATGCTTCTGTACAGAAGTTTAAGCGTTCTGATGGAAACTTTGAAGTTGAATATTAGAATAATTGATTCCTAATATCAACCAGGAACATAACAATTTCAAAGTTTAGATCAGCACCATGGTGACGTCTGTTAGAATAAAAACTCTGCATATATTTGTCTCGTTCCTTCCAGTTATCAGATTTCACTGTGTAACATTTGTTGTTCAGGATTGGGTAGGTCAACGAGAAACCTTTATTGGATCACAACTGTGGTGGAACTGGGAGGTGGATACAGAAAGATATAGGGGATGGCAACAACTTATTAAAGATCTTAGTGCTCAGAATATCAAAGTGATGACATACTGCAACCCTTGTTTGGCTCCAGTATGTACTTTTTCCCCTTTAACAGTAAAAGAATTACAGGGGCCCTTTCATAACAGTATATTTGCTATGCTCGGCAATAGATCTAACTGCAACTCTTTTTATCCTATTACTTGCTTTCACAGGTTGATGAGAAGCCAAATAGGAGGAGGAACCTTTTCGAGGAGGCCAAAGAGTTGGGCATCTTGGTGAAAGATAAGCAAGGGGATCCATACATGGTTCCAAACACAGCTTTTGATGTGGGAATGTTGGATTTGACACACCCGAATACTGCAAGTTGGTTCAAGCAGATTTTACAAGAAATGGTGGGCGATGGAGTCAGAGGGTGGATGGCTGATTTTGGTGAAGGCCTGCCCATGGATGCCATCCTTTATTCAGGTTTTCTATCCTAATTTATTTCTTTAATTACCGTGAAGGTCTCTGTTGCTAGTACATGACAAACTAAGGAGTTTCAATTGTTGTATGATTTTCATACAACTAAACTTCATAGGGAAGGTTTGACTATTATAGTTATAAAACACCGAATGAGAGAGACTGGGAATCCCCTTTTGATTGTTGAATGTTTCTCATATCTATCTATAATTTGAATTCATTTCTGAAACCTTAGCAGGTAATGACTTGACAATAATATATAAGCTCTAACTAATATTGAAGCTCTAACACGGCCCTCACCAGCAAGGCCTCGAGTTAGAATGAATTTCACGTGAATTCAACAAAACTTATCTCACTCCTATGTGATAATTTAATCATTAGAACGAGTCTAAAGTTTTGTGCAAAAGACCTCTTGGATAAATAGGCCTTTTTACCATATTAGATTATCCCTAGAACCAGGAAAATGCCTCGTTGTAATATACCCCTTTTGGGACCAATGAAAGCACAAGTTTCTACTTCTAGTTCCTCTTTTTTTCTCAATCTTTTAATGCATGTGCCACCATATGCTCTCTCCCCTGTGAGGTATGAGGGGTTAAAGTTGGGTTTAATGTGTAATTTGGAGCTAAAGATGGTACTATATTTTCTTGAGATTTTGAAGTTTCACTTGGTAGGATGAAAGGAACAGTTAAGTGATGGGGAAAAGATAAAAGAAGGGGAAGGATTCTCTTTATGCCTTCAGGTGTTGGCAGAGGAAAGAAAAGAAACACAGAGGCCGAAGGTTATACATAATTGTTTCTTTTAGTGGAAATTAAAAATGCCCCAAACCATTCTTTCTTGAAAGGGTTTGTTTAGAGTGGGTACCTCTTCTCCATTCCTCTGGTTCGTACCAATCAAGGGATTGAGATCTCATGCCTCCTTTTCCTTACCCCATAATCCTTCAACTTCACCCTCCTATCAAACACAAAATCAGGAGCTTTGCTTTGAAAACTTATGCATATTGCAGCACTTAAGTATGTCTAATAGAAAATGGAACCCACAGCACCCCTATAAATTCACAAAAGTTTAAATTTTTGTAATTTTTCTTTTTTCCTTTTTTCCCAATTTCTGAACATGATTAGATGTATGCAATCCAGATATATTAATTAGTTTGAACTTATTGTATTAGATGAAGATCCTATCTCAGCTCATAACAGATATCCAGAACTGTGGGCCCAAATTAACCGAGAGTTTGTTGAAGAATGGAAAGGTAGCGGTGCAAATGTAGAAGGACAAGACCCAGAAGAGGTTTTAGTCTTCTTCATGAGGGCTGGTTTCAGAGATAGTCCAAAATGGGGGATGCTATTTTGGGAAGGAGACCAAATGGTAAGTTGGCAAGCTAATGATGGAATAAAGAGTGCTGTCACTGGCCTACTGAGCAGTGGAATTTCTGGATATGCATTTAACCACAGTGATATTGGAGGCTACTGTGCAGTAAACTTACCCGTCATTAAGTATCAAAGAAGTGAAGAGTTGCTGTTGCGATGGATGGAGCTAAGTGCTTTCACCACTGTTTTCCGGACCCATGAGGTAGTTAAAGTGTGACTCCTGAAATTTATATACTCAAATCAACATTGCAATGAACATTATCATTTATAAGTTAAAAATAAATGAATAAACAAACTACGCATCCTTTATTTATAAACAATACATCTTAATACTACAACCTATAGAAATGACTCAGCAATCTCACTTTTTTGTTCACTATCTTAAATTCCCTGTGTAATAGTGTTAAGCTGGAAAGTTAACATACTCTAGATGCCTAGTCATATTCCTTGAGGTTGCAAAACACACCACACCTTTGCATTCAACTGAATGAGATGTGTTTCTTCAAATTCCATCAGAATACCAATAGTCCCACGGCCATAATCAGCAATTTTAAATTATCAGATTTGATTCCTCTACCTGAAAATAATAACTGTATTATGTCATTAATTACTGTGTTTAATCTGTCTTCACATATAGGGAAACAAACCCTCCTGCAACAGCCAGTTCTACTCGAACCAACGAACTTTATCACATTTTGCACGCTTTGCTAAAGTATACAGAGCTTGGAAGTTCTACAGAATCCAACTTGTAAAGGTGAATACACATATGCGCACATATCTTACTTCAATTCAGTGTTCAGTGGAGGATCTGACTAACCCACATCCCTCCATCTCTCTTTCTTTCTCTCAGGAAGCTTCTCAAAATGGCCTTCCTGTTTGCAGACATCTATTTCTCCACTACCCAGATGATGTGCGGGTGCACAGCTTGAGTTACCATCAGTTTTTGGTGGGTACGGAGATCCTAGTGGTGCCTGCCCTTGACAAAGGCAAGAAGAAAGTCAGAGCCTATTTTCCAATAGGAGAAAGTAGTTCCTGGCAACATATTTGGACAGGAAACTTATTTACAAGGCAAGGCTCTGAAGCTTGGGTAGAAGCTCCTATCGGTTGCCCGGCTGTGTTTGTTAAAGCTGGTTCCGTGACCGGAGAAACTTTTCTGAGGAACCTAAGAAATTCTGACATTCTTTAGTTAGGCAGATCTCAAGGAGGGTTTCAATATTTTTTCACTTTGGCTTTTCTAATTTTTGTACTTACTAGGAGGCAAGCCAATATCATTCGTGTAATAACTTTGTAAATTTTCAGAGACATATTGCACTTTCTGATCAGCAGATTGATTTCTGGAATCCAACATTAAACAGTTTAAGATTAAAATTTCACATTTTATTGACAAATTCTTTTCCTGGGTACAAAGGCAACAAAGTATTAACCAGAACATACTTAAACTATAGTCTATAATAATAATAACAATAATATTAAAAAAGAAAGTTAAATATACTAAGAATTGAAATTTACAAACAGCAAGCAGTGGTTCTATAGCCACACCTGATAAATCTGGACTATAACATCCTAGCCTCGTAACAAGCAGGTTTGAAATTTCACATTTTATTGCATTGCTTCATATATGTTAAATGCTGTTATAATGATTGCGTTGCTTGTGTTTTGTAATGTTTAAAAGGAAGCAGCTTCTTTATGAGAAAGGAAGTTCAGTAACTAATGGAAAACAGAAAATGTATGTGAAGAAAGCAACGGACCTTACGACGCTTATGGCCATTATGCTAAGAATATAGCAAATGGGTTTGGCTGTTTAGACAAAGACGATGAAAGATTCTTGAAAGCCTTTGTTGCTTTTCCAAACTCATCTGCTTCTCTCTTCACGATTCGGATACTTGCTGGCATATTCTGCATTATATAAAACTTCAGCATGGGCTATTCTTTCTATTTGGCCCTTTCTGGGTCAGTTTGTGTACATTGTGACCCTGTAACCTTGAGAAATGTTAGAAATACCCCATTTTTATTATTTGCACTTTTGCAGGGTATCAAAACATCAAATAACACCAAATCCTTTAGTTCTTCACCAGTAAAACGAATAAGAATTCTCTTCGAGATTCTTATTAATAAAATAAAATTATAAAATTATTTTCTAAATTATTTTTCAATTTAAATTACTTGTGAAACTATGCCAATTATAACATGGAGAGTTAAAGAAAAGGTGAAGAAGAAAATAGGACGAGAGGATTGTTGTAGAGAGAGAGAGATAAAGATCTACATGATATATAAAGATTGAGAAACATATAAACAAGAGAGAACGAGATATAATAGTTTATTGTAAGGATGTGAGAGAGTTTGGAAGAGTTAATAAATGAGGAATTCACTCTGACCCCCCAATTAGATTTTAAGAAAACACTTAACCCCACACTTTTACTAAACTAACACTTATCTCCAAAAAATTAACACTGTTTTTTCAAAACTAATACTTACCCCCCAAATATTTGAGGGGTAAGTGTTAGTTTTTTAAGGGTTTTTAGGGGTTAAGTGTTAGTTTAGTAAAAGTGTGGGGCTAAGTGGTTTCTTGAAATTTAATTGGGGGGTTATAAATTTTTCCGTTAATAAATACCAATTTTGAGTTGATAGATGATGAACAATTTCTAGGCTTTGATAGGTATAAGTTGAATAATGGATTTGATGTTTGTACTCTTGTACTATTTGGATTGATTATATGATTCATATTTGTATATGGCGGGTCTAGTTGATAAAGCGGAGTTTAAGAGTATAGTAAGGGTATTTTTGAGATTAAGGTTCTTTATACAAATTTTAGAGTAATTATCATTGACCACCCCCATCTTTTTTTCTTTTTTCACTTATATGAGATGTTTGCCCTCAAGTCCTTCAGTTAAAAATTCTATTAGTTAACATCTATTAACCTCCATATTCCAATAAATTTACCATTTTACCCTTACTAGTACATAAAAAATAACTAATTTTTTAAGGACAGTATTAAGTTAAATGATCAAATTATCCTTGAAACAAATACCAATATTTGTTAATATTGTCCATGAAAAAGTAATTTTAATATGTGTTAAGGTAATTTGATAATTTAATTTAATATTGTCTTTTAAA
>JANLJB010029010.1:0-12935 GCA_026212285.1 Bursera cuneata | reverse complement strand
AAGGTGAAAGGCTTCCAACTGAATCGTCCTTAGAAACTTCTTGTTCACTTCTTGAATTATCTGCATCATGTGGTAAATCTTTAGTAATATCATCATCAAGATTGTTATTAAGAACCTTACCACTTCGAAGAACTGTGATAGCCTTTGCTTGCTCAGGTTGCCTTGGCAACTTCCCTTTTGGATGTCTTTGCAGTTGATCTGCAAGTTGCCCAACTTGTATTTCCACCCTCTTCATTGATGCTTCTAAAGAATCCAGCCTTTGATTGTGTCTTTCATGATTCTCTTTGCTCACTTGAATAAAAGTATTTCTCTTTGCTCACTTGTATTTCCACCCTCTTCATTGATGCTTCTTAAGAATATTGCCTTCTCCAAATGTCCGATCTCCTCTTCATTACCATCAGCCTGTTCATCTCTCTCTCGCCACAAAACCTCTAACCTCCTATCAAGGTACTATTCACCCATTGTTGAGGATACTGCTCACTGACGGAATATTGTTTATCGACTATTTTCGATATTGTTCACTGACGAAAATAATGTTTACCGACTGTTCACGGTACTGTTTACTAACAAAAATACTATTCATCACTGTTCACTGTCTAGTTGTTGTTGACACTATTTACCATTAAGGTACTGTTCATGATACTATTTGGATATTGTTTAAGTACTATTCATGGCTTTGTCTTCTGATGCGTCTACTATCGGGCATACTCAGCATCCTTGACTCTCACTGGTGCTGATTATGATAAATATCTCAAGTATCATGTAACTAAGCAGTCTTCCTCATCTGTTATTTTCATGGCTCACTCTTGTAATTCAGTCACTTGTCTTACTCAGTCTACTCCTCTAGGTACTTGGGTCCTTGATTCTAGTGCCTCGATCATATTTCTAGTAATCTTCGTTTACTTTCTCATTTAACTAAAACCAAATCTGTGCCTTCGGTCACTTTAGCTAATGGATCTAAATCTGCTGTTCAAGCCTTAGGATGTACACATCCACTTCCTTCCTTGTCTTTAGATTCTTTTCTTTATATTCCTACTTGTCCTTTAAATCTTGTATCTGTCAATAAACTTACCTATACTTTAAATTATTCTATTACCTTTGATCGTAACTCTATTTTTTTATACAAGACCGTAGTATGAGACGGATGATTGGCATAGGACATAAGTCACAGGGCCTCTATCATCTCAATCTACCTTCCGCTCCTACCGCACGCACTGTCTCTAAATCTCTAGTCCTCATTCATAATCATCTAGGTCATCCAAGTTTGTTGAAACTTCAAAAAATGGTTTCTACTTTGTCTACTTTAAAGTCTTTTAGTTATGAATCTTGTCAGCTTGAAAAGCATTCTCGTAACTCCTTCCCAAAGCATGTTAATAATCGGGCTACTTCCCCTTTTGAGTTAGTTCATTCAGATGTAAGGGTCCTTGTCGTGTCTCTTCTAGTTTAGGATTTCAGTACTTTGTTACTTTTATTGATGATTATTCTCATTGCACATGATTATTTTTAATGAAAGCTCGTTCCGGGTTATTTTCTACATTTAAATCCTTTTGCAATGAAATTAAGACTCAATTTTATACAACTATTCGTGTATTGCGTAGTGATAATGCTCGTGAATATATTTCTATACCCTTCACTAAATTCATGTCTTCTCAAGGAATTATACATCAGTCAGCTTGTGTTTATACTCCACAACAGCATGGGGTGACTAAACGTAAGAATAGGCATCTCTTAGAAACTGCCCGTACATTGCTTTTACATAATCAAGTTCCTTCCCAGTTTTGGACAGATGTTGTACTGATTGCCTATTATCTAATTAATTGAATGCCTTCTTCCGTTCTAAACCACCAAATTCCTCATTCTATCTTATTCCCTAATCAGCCTTTATATTCTCTTCCTTCTCGTGTCTTTGACTGCACTTGTTTTGTTCATGTCTTATCTCTTGGACAAGATAAACTTTATGTCAAATCTACTAAGTGTATTTTTCTGGGTTATTCACGTCATAAGAAAGGTTATAAGTGTTATTATCGAACCACACATTAGTATTTCATTTATGCTGATGTCACTTTTTTTTAGTCTTCTTCCTTCTTCTCTTCTTCTCCAATTACACATCCTCCTATAGTTGAGATTCTTCCTGTTCCTTTAATTCCTCCACAGACTAATAGCCCTTCTGAGTCCATTCCTTTATCATAGTTTCCTTCCACTGCAAATGCTTCTCCTCCTAGTAATGCTATTCCAGATATTACTGATATTCTTAAGGCTCCTTTTGATACACTTCCTGCTCCGGATTCCTCTTCTGTTGTGGTCCTACCTCCTGATGATCAGTTTCCCATTGTTATTTGTAAAGGTATGCGGTCTACTCGCAATCCTCATCCTATTTATAATTTCTTAATTACCATCATTTATCCTATTATGCAACTGTGTCCACACTTTCTTCTGTTTCTGTTCCTTCTACTATTCATGAAGCACTTGTTGATCCTGTGTGGCATCAGGCAATGGTTGATGAGATGACTACTTTGCATCACAATAGTACTTGGGAATTAGTTTCGTTGTCTCCTGGCCAATCCATTGTTGGTTGTCGATAGGTTTATACTGTCAAGGTTGGTCCAAATGGTCAGGTTGATCACTTAAAGGCACGACAGATATTCTCAGATTTATGGATTGGATTATAATGACACATTTTCTCCTGTGGCTAAAATGTCTTTTGTTCAATTATTCTTTTCTATGGTTGCAATCCATTGTTGGTTGTTGATAGGTTTATACTGTCAAGGTTGGTCCAGATGGTCAGGTTGATCACTTAAAGGCACGACAGATATTCTCAGATTTATGGATTGGATTATAATGACACATTTTCTCCTGTGGCTAAATGTCTTTTGTTCAATTATTCTTTTCTATGGTTGCAATTCGGCATTGGCCTTTGTATCAGTTGGACATTAAGAATTCCTTTCTTCATGGTGAACTTCAAGAAGACATATATATGGAGCAATGGCCTGGCTTTGTTGCTTAGGGGAAGTTTACTTTGGTATGTAAACTTTGTCGTTCTTTGTATGGCTTGAAACAATCTCCTCGTGCCTGGTTTAGACGCTTTAGTACTATCATTCAAGAGTTTGGTATGGTTTGATGTGAGTCTGATCATTCTTTTTTTATCGACACACATTACCAAGGCAGTGTATCTATCTGGTTGTCTATGTGGACGATATTGTCATTACGGGGAGTGATCAGGATGGTATTGAGCAGTTAAAGAAACACTTGTTCAATCACTTTCAGACTAAAGATTGAAATCACTTAGATATTTTCTTGGTATCGAGGTTGCTCAACTAACTCTAGTATTGTCATCTCTCAGAGAAAATATGCGTTAGATATTTTGGAAGAAACAGGGATGTTAGATTGTAGACCAATAGACTCTCATATGGATCTGAATTCAAAGCTTTTACCTGGACAGGGAGAGCCCTTAGAGAGCCTGGAAGATACAAATGATTAGTTGGTAAACTTAATTACCTCACTATCACACGGCCTGATATCTATTTTTCTGTTAGTGTTGTAAGTCAGTTATTACAGTCTCCATGTGATAGTCATTGAGATGCGGTTATTCAAATTTTGAGGTATATCAAGGGTACACCAAGCAAAGTTTTGCTATATGAAAATAGGGGTCACACACAAATTATTGGATATTTGATGCTGATTGGGCAGGCTTTCCAGTTGATAGACGCTCCACTTTAGGGCTTTGTGTTCTTGTTGGAGGAAATCTAGTATCTTAGAAAAGTAAAAAGCAAGACGTTGTTGCCATGTCAAGTGCAGAGGCAGAATATCATGAAACAGCTTTAGCGACTTGTGAACTTATTTAGCTGAAACAACTGATTCATGAATTGAAGTTTGCAGAAGTATCACAGATGACATTATTATATGGCAATCAAGTTGCTATTCATATTGCCTCCAATGTAGTTTTTCATAAAAGGACCAAGCAAATAGAAATTGATTGTCATGTCATTCGGGCAAAAGTTCTATCTGGCTGTATTACTACTAATCTTGTTAGTTCGAACGACCAATTAGTAGATATTCTTACTAAATCTCTTTGGGGTCCTCGTATTAACTTTATTTGTTGCAAGCTTGGTGCATATGATTTATATGCTCCAGCTTGAGGGGGAGTGTTGAGTTGTAAATTAGGAAAATAAATTATTATTGTTAAGTTATGTAGATTAGAAAAGAAGAGATTAGGAAAGTGGTTATTATGTACTATTGTATTTCCTATTTAGACTAGGATGTATTAGTAAATAAGGATGTACAAACTATGAGAAATATATGGAAATTATTCATCTAATTTCATAGGTTTCTTCTTGGTCCAACCTTGATCAAATCACCACCAAACTTTTTCTAATTGATGTATGTTGTTCCTCTAATACTAGAAACACCTCTTCACCTTTGAATTGACTCAATTTTGTTAGAAACTATGAGAAATTTTGAAAACAAAATTTCAAGAGGAGAGGGAGAGAGATTGACAATAGCATGGAGGAATAGAGTGAATAGTATTTTTAATATCACGCATGGCATATTTATACAAAGTTGGTGGCTTAGGCTTATCTTATTTACATGGCAAATTCCAAAATTGCCATTAAAACCTTTTACATATCAAACATGTCCCACACCAACACAAATGAGCTAATGGGCTTGGGCTTTTAAGCCCATTATGAACTTCCAAGTCCAATAAATAATTTAATAAATAAATTAACATATCAAATATGTTTAAAAGCCCATAAACAAATTTGTAGAAAAATCTAATTTTCTCTATAAAATTTACTAACTTGATTAATTCCAAATCCAATTTCTCTCTTTAATACTGAAATTAATCCTAGATTAATTTAATTTCAATCTCTCATGTCAATTCATCATCGGTGAGTCTCAGTGATTGACCTATTAGGCTTTCAGATATGTTGGTAGTAAATCGAGTTTACCAGATCATCTGTATACACACGTGAAACATACTATGTCTTTACCAATTTACAAGTTGGCTTCTAGAAAGTATCCTGCATCCCTAATTATTCGAAAGGATCGAGAAATCTAATAACCTTTATCGTAGTTCTATGTAATTAAATCATATATCAGATGTCACGTATGAGGCCTAGGGTTGTTACGTATCTACCCCAATAACAACGTACATTTTGGATTCATAAAACAACTTATTCTCTTTACTAGGGAGATCAAGAACTATCCTTATCATCCTAACGGTTGCAACCCTTTGAATAATCGTCGTCGAATCCTATGTGACATCATCTCCTTTTACTCAGAGTGACATGTCCCATTTTGACATCACACTCACTCCTAAATGGTTTTCAGCGTACCTAATCACAAGTGTTTATGTAACCCTTTTAAGGATCACTACGCCAAGTGTCAAAGCACACTGATTGCCATATGAGATGGTTATGTAAGTCTCAGGTGAGGATTACTTATACCTATCCTGAATGGATCTCTCATAAACACTTTAGGTAAACTACTAATGGGATTCTATACGGACCGTGTCCAGTGAATCTGTTCCTGTTCAAAACGGCTAACAGTGTTCCCCTATCACACTTGCTTAAATATCCAATATTTAAATGCATGAGAAACATACAGTTACGCTTTCATAACTCGTGCAAGCGCAATACTAGTCTATACTACATTATCAATGTCCTGTCTAGATAATACTTTGACTAGGAATAATTTAATAATGAAAAGAAATGTGGATTAATATTGTCTCACATCTATATTAATTCGATATTCACCATTAGGACTTTTATCATAAATACAAATAAATAATCAAATTATAAATAATGATAAAAGTGTATTTCTTTTTATTACATAAATCAATAAATTAAATATTTATTTACAATATGATGCTCTAAGACATAAATATTTCAACATAGATGATCAAGGTTAGATATAGCCTGGGAATCCTAGCTAGAGGCTCGAGATGGTGTATGTTTTCTGCAGGCACTGGCTGATTTAGCATTTATAATATGTTAGATTTTTTTTTATCTACTTTTATTAGATGTAGGTTTTTTTTTGGGGGGGTTCGTTTTTCTTTTGATTGGCCTTGGAGGAGTTACATAATAAAGAACCCTTGCAGCATCTTGAATCTGATTTATATTATTTATCAAATAGTAGTTCAAAAGTCATTTTGTTTAGCATGAAGAATTACATCTTCATGGAGATAATGAATCGTGAACTCATGGGGGTGTCTGATAAAACGGGATAAATATATAGACACCCCCAAGGTTTAGTCTAAGTAACAAACTTACTTCTGTTATTCATAAAGTAACATAAAAACCCCTATTTTGATATTTTAAGTAACATTAAGACCCCTATTTTTACATGTCAAGTCCCTATGTTTTCCAATTATAGGRGTGTTTATGTTACTTTATGAATAACAGGGGTGAGTTTGTTACTTAGACTAAACCTTGGGGGTGTCTATTATTTACCCCCTGATAAAACTATTGGATGCATACATGGAATGTTTTAAAGATGTTCGATGGGTTGTTTAAGGATTAATAAGAATAATAAAACTAGTCCAGTGGCTAAAAAAAAAATGGAAATTTGTTTAGATAACTGGGTTAATTTCCAACTATTGACTTTAGACGTTGATTTTAAAGACTTTTTTTTTTTTTTTCATTTAAAACTACAAGTAAGAGCGAGCAGCGCCCATGAGCATGCCACGTATTGTAAGTATTATTCTATATAAAGCTCAGGCCCAAAAATGTTCAGTGGCGTTATTGCGTATTTAGGGTTTCAGAATTACTTGTCTGCAACATAACAATGACTGCCCAGGAAGAGCTCCTCGCTGCCGAGCTCGAGCAACAGAAGCTCAACGTAATCCTCTCCTCTCTCTTTGATATGAATATCAAATTAATCTCATTTCATTAGCCACAAAATTAATTAGTTAGTTAATTTATTTCATTTCATTTGCATGTTTTGAAATAATTAATTTTTAATTTTGATTTGGTTTAGCCCGATGGGCCTGTAGTTGAGGATGACGAGGATGATGATGATGATGAGGATGACGATGACGATGATGACAAGGATGAAGAGGATGCTGAAGGTAATAGCTCAACCCAAATTTTAATGTTCTAGTAATAGTTTTATTGATTCTTTGTGGTATTTGTTCTTCTCCAACCGCATATGACCACAGTTAGATTGTTTGTGTTAATTTCTCCGAACAATTTTAGAAGGCTGGGGCAAGGCTTTGCGTAGTTATTCAGATGCTCAATAGAATCATTGTTTTGTGATTTTGTGGGAAGCATAAAACATAGAGAGTTTAATATTTCTGTTTGTTGGGGGAATTACACCACAGTTCTATGCGTCAAAAATTTTTGTTCCTTAAAATGTGATTTTATGTGTTACCTTTTGTGTTTCATTCAGACTTATCACATTATCAATCCAGTGGAAAGAATCAGTAATGGTTCGGAAAAAAAATTTATGAATTTATATTACCTTACTGCATATGATAAAAAGATCTGTTTGAGGTCTACCGTTTTTAGAACATTAAATTATATTTTATTCATATTATTTATTAAGGATGTTTGCAAGCAATTTTGAATGAGTATACAGCATGCTTTATCATGGATGCTTCATGATCAGGGTACTTAATGCTGTGGAGACATTTGGGCACAATTTCATCATAAAAAGTTTTTTTATATTGCAGGAAAAGGTGATGCAAGTGGTCGGACGAAGCAGAGCAGGAGTGAAAAGAAGAGTCGTAAGGCAATGTTGAAACTTGGAATGAAGCCAATCCCAGGAGTCAGTCGTGTTACTGTCAAAAAGAGCAAAAATGTTGGTATCCAAGATATCGTGTAATTTTTTGTTTCTTTTTTTTAGTCTCAAACTTTTGTATAACTTAAAACACATGTGCTCTTCATTTTCCAGATTCTATTTGTTATCTCAAGACCAGATGTTTTCAAGAGCCCCACATCCGACACATACATTGTTTTTGGGGAAGCAAAGATTGAGGATCTGAGTTCACAACTGCAGACTCAGGCTGCAGAGCAGTTCAAAGCTCCTCCTCCTAATTTGAGTAATGTGACATCAAAGCCGGAGTCATCAGCCATGGCTCAAGATGATGAAGACGTTGATGAGACTGGCGTAGAGCCTAAGGACATTGAGCTGGTAATGACACAAGCTGGGGTATCAAGATCTAGGGCTGTGAAAGCACTCAAGGATGCAGATGGTGACATTGTTTCAGCTATTTTGGAACTAACAAACTGATTATCACTTTTATCACTGAGTTCTGCTGAATAGTCACTTAAGGATTTCTTATTTCTGCTGTTATCCTTGATGATTGAGTATGCAGATTTTGAGTATCTATTATTAATCTATGTTTTCTTGGTTCTCATGTCCTTAATGAATTGTATCAGCCCGAAACAGCAGTAATCTCTGATTCACTGTTGATTGTTGTACATTGGCTGAACCTAATCATGGGTAGCTTGCTGCTATATTTAGCTATATTAAAGTTGTTTGGGCAGAATATTATGGTGAAATACGTAATGGGTGTGAGAGTAGGCAATCGAGAACGCCATTGATGATCGTATTTGTGGCATTAATATATGGCCTAACTTGTGTTTAGATAAATATATGTCAGGTCATTGTGTTGTTTATTGCACATACATTTCCCTCTTGCTTTGAATTTTAATAAATTGATAGAATCTTTAAATTAAAATGTTAAGTTAAAAGCAACGGATTATTGATTAAATTGTTACTAAAAGTCTAGATTACTGAGTAAATTTACGTATATAATTTTCTAAGTTGTATCCAAATAGGGCCTTAGGAATGCCCGGCCGACAGATAGTTATCTTAACAAATGCTTAGTTATCACGCATGCTCGTCAGCTGGGTTGAACTTTACGGCCTGAAAATAGTCAAACAACAATACCATTGTCTTGCGAAAAGCCTCTTTGGGATTGCAAGATTCAATTGAGGGTTCCCTGGCCAGGGAGTTGTATTAATTAAACCAGAATAATCCTCGATGAAACTAAAGGAGTAGTGTTAAACGAATGGAAGGGCTGCGGGCAGCCTTCACTCACCCTCAGAAATTATAAAAAGTTAAGGGTTAATTTAGCCTGGCAACCGTGAGTGAAATATACAGAAGGAAGCAGATAAAATTGGAAAAGTACAGCAATTCAACAAAGAAGAAGAAAAAAAGAGTGATTTACATAAAAGATGCAGAGTAAACACAAAACGACAGTCAATTAAACACACATAATATTTCATGTTTCAGATCACTTCCAGTCCTAAGAAATGATTTAGTATAGTTGGAGCCACTGAGTTTATGATCACAACGACAAGTAACAAACTTTGTTTCTTATCTGAACGCACTCAGCTTCAGTCACAATGCCATTCACTATACCCCATGTGGTGGTGGTTATTCTCACGCACGGTCGGTGAGCTGCTTCCAGCTGTTCCATTATGGTTAGAGCTAGAACCCGAAGAGCGAAATGGCCAAAAACTAGAGAATATGTTCCGTCTTCCTTGATTCTCCCTTCCACTGCCATTACTACCACCAAAACTGCTGCTTCGACTTGGAACATTTGAGCTTTGATAACTACGACTGCTACTTGAACCTTGCGCTGGCAATTCCTGGCGACAAACAGGACATGAGTTGTGCTGCACTAGCCATGGGATAATACAATCTGAGTGGTATACGTGGTCACATGGCATTTGTCTTGCTTCAGACCCAAGCTCAAATTTATCTTTGCAGACAGGGCAGTGCGAATCAGAACGAAGATGCCTCTGTGAAATCTTAATAGTGGGCATAGCATTGATTGAAGATTGGGATGCTGGGGGAGGACCCCGTCGATCATTAGCGGAAAGCTGCTCAAACAGTTCTTCCAGTCCAGGACCAATAAAATAATCCCCAGCATTACCCCGTGCAAAACCAATTCCTGGAGTCCCACCAATCAGAGCTTCCCATCCACCATGTCCAGACAACCTTACAGGAATTTGGCCACCCAAAAACAACAACGGTGCCAAACCCTGACCATGTTCATGAATCGAATCAGATCTGCCCCTGATATCATAGTGATGTCTGTCTGCCAATCGCTGCCTCATAAAGGCAGAGAAAGCTTCCATAAAATCAAACCTCTGGTCACGTTCTTCAACATTGTCCAGTCCAAATAAATTCAGTGGGTCCATCTCCATATCATCAAGCTCTCGAACAAAGCCTGCACTGCAGTTGATGCATATTGCATCTCGCCCTTGCACGCGAACTGGCCTCCTGCATCTGTAGCACCAATGGGTATTTCTACCATTTGACATTCTCTCCTCTCTTTCTCCCTTTTCAGAGCCTCAAAGTCAAGAACAAAAACTCGTCTCCTGAACTCCTCAGTCTTTAAGCATACTGGCTAACAATCAGCAAAATAATAAATCAGCACAAAGTTTTGGTTATAATCAAACACTTCCATAAACAATAATATTTTACAAAAGCACATGAAGTTCCAAATTAACTTCAATGGATTTATGTAAATGGATTCAGTTATCCCAAACCAATAGCAATTGAAACATGGTCTTGGCTTCTACAAGCAAAAACAAGCTCTCATATAAACCCAATGCAGGGTCCATCTCCAAAAATGGAAGTTTATTCATGTCTTCAACTTTCTAAAACCGTATTTTTTGACTCTACAAAATGTGTGAAACAGCATGGTGAAAGTTTTGGAGAAATCCTGTGCTTAAAAGAATTTCATGATACAATTTTTTAGAAAGTCCAGGAGGAAATTCTTTACTTAATCATATTGAAAGATTCTTCAATAGTTGAAAGAGAAAGATATATATATATATATATATATGCTACCAGATTTGAATCATATTATAAATAAATATAACATGTTAGCAATAAAATCCCAGGAAATAATTACAAAATAACCAAAAGCTAAAGAGTATGAATAATTAGAAACAAGGTGAAAAAGCACTTCAGAGAGATATAAAAATTAAATGCATATATCCATAGAGAAGGAAGAAAAGTGACTGCTTCAATGAAAAATTATGAACAACCCCCTCTAAACCTTCCAAACTCTGCACTCAACCCCGATAATGAAAAGAAAAAACAACTAACAAAAAGGAGGAACACCCAAAAAAAGAAAAAAAAAAACACTTATAATATAAACACTATAAAAACTTTATATCAGCTTAGGCTTAGGGGATAACCAGTTTTTTAGCTAGTAAAGCCAATGAGTTCAACTTATGGACTTTGGCATGGATACTCGCAAACTCAAGTAACAAATACAAATACTATAAAACTTTATTTTTGTCTCTTTTTCTGGCCGCCCCAAAACTTTCTTTATGCCCTCTTTCTTCGTACCTTCAGGAAAAGTTCTCTTGCAACAGTGTATCACTCTCAAACCACTACCAAAACCATAACTCCTTCCCAATTATCTTTCGTACCATAAAGTGAGGAATACAATCTTCGAAATTGGTTTTACATTTGCAAACTCAAAAAATATTAGTCCATTGTAAGAAAATCTTTTTATTAAAAAAATTAAAATGAGAATTTGAAACTAAGTCAAGAATTATATGTATGTCTCCATTTGATTTCCCAAGTTCCAAGTGCTTATTTCACCTTTCTTTCAGCTTATTTCCCTGTTTACATTTATCACTCATTACAAACTAGTGACATGCTTGCGTTGAGATCTAGGCAAAATAAAAAAATTCAAATTTCAGCACTCCCATAACTAAGAGGTGAGAATTGAAGTTCTCCTACATTCAAACTGCAAGATATTCATTTTCACAGAAAACAACTGTCTAAAATGGCAATAAAAGCCATAAGTCCAGACTAAAACCTAACAAATATATTTTAGGCACAAAAAAACTTCAGAATGCTTTGGGCCTACATTCAAAATCACTTAAGTCCAGACCAGGAAAGGAAACCAAAAGCAGCAAAAAAATAATAAGAAAAAGTTTGGTTGATGTTATATGTCATTTTAAGAGCAAGACCAGAATGGAAGTTCAGGGTTAAAGATTTCTTTGGACTCAAAATCTAACAATTTAGCATCAGTTGTGATAGCAGTTAAAATTTTATTTGATATCTCATTCCAGAATGGTCAAACTCTGTTCTAAAGTTATAACCATTCAACTCTCCAACTATGACGTTAACTAAGAAGTTAAAGCTGCTTAAGCCAAGAGAAATCTAACTCAAAACCAACAGAATAGAATATATATATATATATATATAAAACCTCATCCTTTGCCTTGAAGATTGGAACACTTATGCTTAATCTAAACACAATTAGTAAAACCATTTTCTTCTCTTCTAGACCATAATATTCGCATATACATGAATTTAATTACCCATTCCAAGAATTCATAGTTCCACAAACAAATAAATCAAAGAATGAACCACAATTTGATTCCAGCAAGGAAAGCGTAAGAGAAGAAACGAAACCAAGTAGAAAATTCCGATTCTGAAATTAATCTTGCTTCCACTTCCCAAAACTAAAATTATCAACTCAAAACTAAGTCAATTCATTCCACTACGCCAAATCACAAAGATAACCCTAAAAATAAAAATAAAAAATAAAAAACAAACAAAAATCCTTTCAATTCCTGCAAAAAAAACAGAATCAAAACCAGAAATGATGATTCAATAAGTCAATGAAAGAAAAATTGAAAAGGAAACAATTGAGTCAACAAAGGATTAAACAACAACAATAATCTGAGACAGAAAGTGAAGGAATCAAGCGTGCCTTAAGAAGATCGAATGAGGAAACGATAGCAAGTTTCGGTTCGATTAATTGATTATTGAGAGAACAAGAGGAGAGAGAAACCCTAGTCCACGACTGCAAATGTAAATTTGGGGGATTTTTTTTTTTTTTTTTTTAATTTTGAGAATTACAGAGAGACTTTCATAGACTATAAATGAGATGCCAGTCGCTTATCCTATTTTAAACGGGATATTAACTCTCAGCCCCCCATTAAATTTTTTAG
>JANLJB010029009.1:0-12933 GCA_026212285.1 Bursera cuneata | reverse complement strand
ATATATATATATATATATATATATATATATATATATATATATAAGGCTTCATTTAAAAATACAGTGAAAATAAAATATTATTGACATTATTATTTGAATATGTGTTAAGAAATTTAGAAACTATATTTAATTCAATTTTTTTTCTCTCATGACAGATATATAGATCATATAATCAGTGGCGTAGCTAGAAATTTTTTCTTGATCAGGCTAAATTATTACTTTAGGTAAACCTCGATGGTAAGAGAAAATTCCATTAATAAAATTTTTTTTACACATAATCAGAGGACATAATTAACCTTACCCCTTAAAATGTATCTTCTATATAAAAATAAACATTAAAAAAATATATAACAAAATAAATAAACATGCAATGCATATACAAGTACAACACAAGAAAATCAGTAAGCAAGACAAATTAAAGAATACAAATTTATTGTTTCAAGAAAATTACCCCTCTCTATTTTGACCACTTCATCATATTTTGTCTCTTATAATGTCATTTTTTAAAACATAAAATAAAAATTAACTAACAAAAATGATAATTATGTGTAATATATTATATATAATTGTAATAACATTAAACATTTTAAGAATAAAAGTTGAAAGAATAAACAATCAAACCCATCAAAATATTAAGTAAGTTATTAATTTTCAAATAATTATTTTGAGATTTTGAACCATATTCAAACTTGCATAATCTTTTAGAACGAATATAAGAAAAACCTAGGAAGTTAAATATATGGTTTATGGATCAAGTAAGAAAAAATGATAAAAAAAGATCCTGAGGCTAATGAAATTTGAAGAGGGTAAAAGTGTCGAGGAAAGAAGGGAAAAGGAAAGTTAAATTTACTTATATTAATTAAAAATTAAAAAAAAAAATCTCAAAATTTTAGGCCTGGCTGTAGACTGCATATAACAACATGCATGGAGACTGTTAGTGATGGTAGCTTTCTAGACCTTCTAATGAAGCATAAGATAACATACTTTATTGATACACAAAAAGGAGAAGAAATCATAACATTGATGACTCGAAAAGATTAGGTGAAACGTGGAGATAGTCACATAGGAAAATCACGATCTTTATAAAATTTATATCATCTTTACATCTGTCTCAAGAAAAAAATAAATAAATAAAAAGAGACAAAAAGGTTACACATGTATATATTGATTGAATCTATAAGTAATTTAGGGACAATATAGAAGATTGAAAAGGTGTTTGTATTGAATTTTTGCCAAACTTTAATTTTCTTCTTCTTTTTTATTGGTTAGTCTAAGTGATTATTCGAGTATGGTGTCAAGTTGTCAAATTGGTTTACTCGATAGCGTGACACCTTGCTAAACATTTATCTAAATACTCCAAGCATCTAGCTGGATGTCTAATTGTTTGAACAATTCTAAGATATTTGTCGCGTATGTATTTGCATTTGGAGAAATAAAAGTATATTTGTTACTTGACATTTAATTTGGTTAGACAATTAAAAAAAAAAATGAAATTTGACTAAAACTCATAATAGCCCTCTCACTGGCTATTTAACTTATTCAATAAATATGACTTTCTTACTTTAAATTATAACTTTCAGATTAAAATGAGAAACACATTTAATTTATAATTTGTATTAAATATTTTATAAAAGAAATTTGTTAAATTTTATATGATTGCAATTTTTTTATCAAATTGACATATTCAATTATCTAAAATTTCATTTCATAACATATTATGAATACTCATATAACTTGATGACGTAATTATATTAAACAAGTGATTATCATATCATCCATTATAAATTTTCTTATTCATTATTATTTCTTTGCTTATTCAGTGATATCTTATACATGTAAAGAATATATATCAATAATGAACGTAATTATTTAAGGAGATAGAGAAAAAAAAATATTTATAGAATCATATTGGATGGATATACAAATAACTCCACACATCGATTTCATCCAAGTTTTTCTATATATATTTTAATTTGAATGATCATATGTTAGGAAAGGGTAAATGTCAAAATAATGTTTTAATTATATATATAATATAAATATTAATTTTAAGAAAAGACTATATACTATATTTACTAACTTTAATATACATTTTCAACAATAATATTAATTATTAACATGTTACTCAATGTTATCATGCCTAACCAAAATATTTATAGATTTAATGAAATATTATATTATATGTTATCAAAATATTACTCTTTCAATAATGCTACATTACTGATGCATTAACATTATTTGGATCAATTCCATTTATTGGATTGCTTGAGAATCAAGAGATATGAATCATGCAAGGTCAAATAAGCAATTAATCCATTAAAAAACAAGAAAGTCTTTTAAAAAGCAATGCTTTTGTTCACAAAACCCACTTGTAAATATGGAAATTGTGTGAACAATCGTCGCCTTTTACTTGCGTTGGTTTCAAATTTTCATCTTACAATAAAATTTCTTGTTGAAAAAAAAAAATTAAAGAAATAAAATAAAAATCTAATAAAATTAGATGATAAATTTATCCAACATATTTACTTTTTGGAAAAATTATAGAGCCCCTTATTGGTTATATTAAAAATAGGGTAAATATTATCAATGGCCCTAAAAGGCTTAATGTCAAATAAGATTATGAAGTTCTACCAAATATCAAGGGAAATTACAACAAATATCCAAGATTAGGGGGTTGGTTGTAAAAATATATTCAAACCCCCTAATTTCTTGCAATCATCTATCTAAACACCATTGTAGAGACCAAAATATCTTCATATATGTTAAATACGTAACTTCTTCTTCTCCATCCAACTACTCTCATTCACTTTCAATCCAAAATAACGAAAAACTCATTCACTCTCATTATCAAGATTCGGGAAGGATTTGATGACCATCTAAAGTAGTAAAAGTAGTAAAGGTAAGTTAATCTTTCATCTCTCTAAACTTAGATTCGTTGTTGAAAATGCAAGATCGTATTTGGGAGTTATGTTATAGGGTCCATTTTATAAGAAAATAGAAGTCTGACGTAGTAGATTTGGAAAAATTGGAGAAGAAATTCGAAATAATACAGTTGCAGGAAGATGAACCGAGCAAGATCGAGCAGTTCACATCTGAACCGACCGATCCAGATTGTTGGACCACAACAGACTAACAAATGGACCAATCAAGATTGAGCGGTTTGCATTTGGATCGACCGGTATAGAACACTGGACCACAACAGACCGTCAGATCCGTATAAATAGACCAGTCAGTCCAGATGTCAGGACTGTCATGACCGATTGGTCCATATACCAAAATTTAAATTTCTCCCACAAATTGTCCAGATTTTTAATATTTTACACGAAATTGTCTTCCTTTTTTTTCTTGTGTAATCTTATATTCTTTGTGATTGTATTTACAAGACAATAGAATTGTGTTTTCTTATGCACTATAGTGGTCATTGGGAGATAGAAAAAATGGTCATCTTAATTACATTAGAGGAGAAGTCACGGATTAACAGTCTCAAAGGACATTGGATATAATTAATCAATTGATATAATTATTGTATGAAATAGTTAAGTTTGTACCAGATAAATGTGTGTCAAAGTTAATGGTGAGATTTCCCACTGTAGATTTAAAACAATCCTCAATCATTACTTTGAAGAATAATAGAACTATGAAATTCTTTCTTCAATATTATAGTACTCGTAAGGGTGAAATTACCTTAATTGATAGTGGTAATTGAGAATAAAGCTAAGAGGATAGTCCATCAGTAACATCATGGGGTAAAAATGTTACATGGGAACAAAATGGTTTGAAGCCAATATTTCGTTCAACAAGTAGAAGTAATCAAATAAGTCATTTGACCCTCTGTAACATCATCATACCCTTCGAAATATGAAGATGGTACATGCCCCATTAGCAATCCAGATGATGAAGTCAACCCATCATTGGATATTATTCTTGAGAAACAAATAGTTGGTCTTGAAGTAAAACAAGAAATGAGATTACTTGAGAATACCAAGCATGATCAATTAGAGGATGACTCTGTTCACAATAATGACCCTATTAATAGAAAATTGTGATGATAGTATTGGTGCAAGCAATGACCTATCTATTAATGACTTCCCCTCTATAATCGACTTGGAATCCTCAATGTTAAGGAATCATATGGAATCCTCAATTGTCAACAACATTTATCCAAGCATGAGTACACATACTTTTTTCTTTTGATGATGTGTTCCAATGGTTACTCCCTATCGTCAATCCTAACCTATCGAGTGGATAAGATGCATATTCTTTTGTTAAAGATAGATTGAATATAGAAGTAGGAGAAGTGTTCTCCACCAAATTAGAGCTTTGTACAAAGTTGGCTTCATTAGCAACACATAAGAATTTTGAAACAACTGTAAAATCCAAATATTCCTATACGTAAAATCCAAAACAATAATTTTAAGGTTTTGCCCACTCTAATACATGTCTTTCAGTCTATGTGGGGCTTTTGGCTTAAAATCTGGTTGTTTCCCCATATGTAACCCCTTTATGAGGCCGAATTCATAACGTGAGAATCTGATGAGCTTCTCTGAAACAATTCAATGCATGGATGAACAATAAATATTAAGTACAAATTAGATAAAAAATGACATTTTGATGCTAAATGTCATAAATCTTATAAATAGGTACTACATACTTGAAATCAGAAACCACATCTCATTTTTAAGATCAACTGTCTCAACTTCTTTAAGTAATATCTGATGAACCAAATGACCGAGAAACTATAAATCATATATCGAGAAGGTGGCCGAAAATGTACTACGGAATAATTCTCATTGTCTCATAGTAAGCTTATCCGTAACCAATTTAGTTGCTTTGTGATTTTATATGTTGGTAGCTTGACCATTGTAATGGTCCTCCAATCTCCTCTTCAAGCTTAAAGTAACTCAACAACGAGTATCCATTTTCTATCTAAAAAAGGAAAAAAAAATTATTATATCTAATGCATAGTACATATAATTACTTATTATGATTCAATATTATTATGTCTAAAACACACAAAAAAAAAATTCTAAATATTTTATTATTTATGATTTATATAATTATAATTACATATTTATTAATTTAATTAGTTATGGTAAATTATTAAATAATATGGTGAAATATATTGTCCTAAATAATATATTAATTATAAAAAATTATTATTATACATGTACTAATTATTAATGATATATAATTTGTTTCTTTATTTAATATTTCATTTGGCCATTAAGTAAGTATCTTATTATTATAATTATTTATTTATTATTAATTTATAATTTATAATTTATTTTAATTATTTAATTTATTTTTTATTTATGTTTATTTTTTATTATTTAAATTAATGAACAATTATTTATTATTATTTTCTTATTTATTTGTATTACTTTATTAATTAATATATTATTTATTTAATAAGTAATTTTATTTTTCAATTAGTTAATTAATTATATAATTAATAAATTATTACTTTATTATTTATTTGTTTATTACTTTATTATTTATTTATTATTACTACTTTACTAATTATTTAAATAGATAATTATTTTTTAATTATTTATATAGATAATTATTTAGTATTATTTAATTAATTATATATTTAGATAAATTATTACTCAATTAAGTATTTAATTAATTTATGCTTCTGTTGGTCGAACCGACTGGTCCAATCTCTGGGACCAATTAGTCTTGGGCCTAGGCCTTTTCTATCCTAAGAGAACCAGGCAGAGGACCAGTTGAGCCTAATAGGCCCACGCACAAGACCGACCAGTCTTGGGCCTAGACTTGATAAGATCGATTGGGCTTGTTCGGTCCTAACAAGCCCGCGCCTAGTACTAGTCGATCTGAACAGTAGAAGGTTCATCGGTTTCTAGTTTTTCAACTCGCTTTTTGGGTTTTTGTGGGGGGATTTTTTGGTTTTCTAGGCCTTTTATTCTTTTATAACAAAAACAATTTCCTTAGTTGTAATGTGGTATCAACTACCTCATATTATTAATAGATAAGATAAAAAGGACAAATCCAAAGAATTAAGAATTTTCACAATGACAAAGAATCAAACTAACTCTAAAAGGTATTTTTTTTATGTGGCAGCAGAATCACCATATATCAATCAAAGTGTATCTCTTCTCATCTTTGCATTAAAAATTGCACAATTCATTGGCTTCAACTCTAAGGAAGTAAAAAAAAAAAAAACCCCATATGCTCTTTCCCATATCACTTACACGAATCCGAAGCGAACCCCAACACCTGATTCATCCCCTTGTATAATGTGTTAGTTTCTTTGAATTTATGATGGAGAGACGGTAAGCTACATGCATGGTGGCTAGAGAGTAGAGCCCCCTTATCTTCGAAACAAAATATGTGCTATATATGCATCTTTTAGCATGCATAAAAGAGGTGGCCTAAACAAACTTTATTCTACAATTATCAATCTTTTGAGTCTTCATCGTCTTATTAGAGAGGTTCTGGGTTCAACTCATTAGTTTATATATCGTAGTAGTTTTGTTTTTGTTTTTGATTTCTATATATAGAGCAAAATAATCTTTATAGGTGGCCTATGGGTGTCCTCCAGTTTTGGTTTTGTCAACTTTGATTCTAGGATTTTATTTGAATTATGTAATACAATGATTTTGTGGGAGGCAACAATAGTATTTATTTAATAATATATTTTTATATATTATTTTAAAGCAAAATAATATAAAATGTTATATTATATTAAATGATTAAATATTTTATTTATTTAAAGAAATGTTTGAAAATTTTAATATTTTACTAAATGATTTTAATTGCAGGTTTAAATTTTAAATTGGTTTTATTTAAATTAATTAATTGTAATTTAAGTTTTTTAAATTATTATATATAATTATATCCAATCTAATAGTATACCAATTAAACACAGTATACAGTACTTATGAATAGAGTTTTCATTCGAAATTTGGATGTATATGAAAAGAAATGAAACAAAATAAGAAGAAGAAGAAGAGATCTTACATAAAGATTGAGGGATTTATCATTCTTGTTGATAAATTCTATACTTTTGGTGAAAAAAATTAGGGTTTAGATTAATAGAGATGAATTTGGACGAAGAAAGTTGAAGATGATGATTGAAATATATTACGTGTCCTAAATAGTAAATTAGTAAATGAATATTTTAATAATAATATATAATTCTAAGATATGAGGGTTTAAAGTTTTTTTTTTTTTTTTTTTGGTGCAAATAGCTCCACCTTATAAAAGTTTATTTGATTTAATAATTTTTTAAAAGATATATTTAAAAATAAAAAAATTAATGGAAATATATATGTTTAATTTAGTATTAAAAACGTAAATTAAAATATATACAATAAAAAGGACCTATTTAAGCATTATATTTTCTTCTAATAAAAATTACAGGGTGAGACTATTTGCATTCAAAATTATATTTTCGATACGATTTTCTAAGTACATCCTATTGTTGCATAATCTTACATTATATTTATGTTGAACTCTTTTTAAAAATTCCAAAATTTTTCAGATGTAGCTAACAAAAAATTAAATAAATTGAAACTTAACTGAATAAAAGATTAAAATTAAAAAATAGATAAAAATCTTATAAACTAGTCATAGATTAATTAAACGAGTTTAATAATTAGTGATACTTGTAGTCAAATTTTTAAAATGATTAATTATTTTAATTGTATTTTCATTAAATTAAATGTTGATCTATTGAATCTTATTGGTCAATCGATGTCAGTTTTTAAATTACGGAAAAATATTATATATAAATAAGAATATATAAACGACATCAAATTATATTCTTTTAATTATTTATAAATCCAGAGATTATATATAAAAGGAAATTCGATGAAAATATATATTTATCTTGTAGAACAGCTTTCAATTAGTGGGAAAATAGTAATCCTAGTGTGATCAGGATTAGAATTAGATTTCTTCTTTTTCTTGATATATATTTAATCTTTACGCTTAGGTATGGATGTTTAGCTTCAATCCATTTTTCTTCTTTACGTTTTCTATCAGTACGATCGTCTTCTCGGCGCCATGGAGAAGAGAGCCAGGCAGAGCTTTCTCGAGCAAGAAGTCGTGGAGTACGTTTTTCAAGTGAAAGCCTATCTTCAACAAGACGGTAGAAGCTTTAAAGGGTTTTCAGATATCATTGGAGAGGCCAAAAACAGAAGAGTTAACTCTGTAACCCTTGGGGGAAAATTAAAGGAATTGTTTAAAGAGAGGAAAGACTTGATTCTAGGGTTTAATTCTTTCATGCCAGATGAGTTAAAATTCGGTGGTGATGGGCATGGCGGATCGGAGCATACTATCTACTCGGTTCGCGAAGAAGATTCGCTTCATGACCGCTGCTATGGATTCAAGAAGATTCAGAATGATCACAAAGAAAGTAGTCTTGTTGAGGGTTCTGAGGATGGTAATTCAGATGATGATAGAAACAACATGGAGAAGGTTCACATGCAAGTCTTGGAGTTGTTTGAAAAAGTTCAGAGTAGTTTCGGCCACGCAGATGAATATTTGCAGTTCTTGAAACTTGTTCATCACTACAACTCTAAGCAAATCGGATTGAGTGACTTGCTTCGATCAATATTGGAGAAATACCCTCATCTAACGGATGAGTTTGAAGAGTTGTTGGGCAATATGAAGAACTTGAGTAAGGTTGAAAATAAAAAGCGAAAGATCATGGACAAATCCATTCATGAGTTGGATTTCTCTGATTGTCAACGTTGCACTCCTAGTTATTGGCGTCTCCCAAAGGAGCTGGTTGTCTCTAAATCCAGCCATAGATCAGATTTGGATTCTCAGGTGTTGAACGATGAATGGGTAAGCAGGGCTCCTCCATCAATGTACTTCAAACTCAGGCGCCTGAATAAGTATGAAAAAGCCTGGAATGAATGCGAAGATGATAGATATGAAGCTGACATGATGGTGCATTCTCTGGAGTCTGTGGCTAAGAGGATAGAAGATTTATTGGATAACGAGGATAGAATAAATATCAAGACCCCTTTCAATGTCAAGGACCACCTTAGTTTTTTAAACTTGAAGGTTGTTGAAAGGCTATATGGTGAACGTGGTCCTCGAGTGATAGATGAATTGAGTGAGAATCCTGATGTTTCTATGCCCATTGTCTTGAGCGAATTGAAGAACAAGTTGAGGGAGCTTGAAAAGGACCGAGCAGACCGTCAACAGAAGTGGGCTTCAGTCTATGGCAAATGCCATATGAAGCTTCAGAGAAAGGAATCCTGATCGCTTGGCTCGAGCCTTGACTTGTAATGTACTGTTGTGCCATTGTTCAGTTCACTATATTGCATTTTCAAAATCATACAAATTATTGGAACTTCAAATGCTCGTTTTGATTTTCATGACATGATGTTTTAATAAAATGATAATGTATGAAGCATAATCTTTGATGATTTTTTATTTAGGTTTCAATATTGTTGCATATGAGAATCTCCAACATGTATACCTCTACTTTTCCTTTATGTAGTTATAGAATGTAAAAAGTAAAAATGAAATATAAAAATGGCATTTGGGAGACAAGAAAATACGCACCAGTTTCTAAGGAGAGAGCTTAAAAATAAAACAGTAATAACGTAAGATAACCAAATTTAAGGAAGTGAAATGGAAAAAAAAAATCATAATTTTAAAAATTTTGATTTATCTAACTAAAACGGGCCATTGTTAGGTCTATAAATATTGGTTTGTTGCTTGTTAACCCTTTATGGGTTTACGGTCTATTATATTTGGCTAGTCTATAAACCCGTAATGGGTTAATGGATACAAACAATATCTATTTGCACCAAGGTGGCCCGCTTTAATTAAATAAATCAAAATTTTTAAAATTATGATTATTTTAATTTCAACCCTTGAGTTTGATTATTTTTAAAAATCTCCAAAATAGAGCAACAACAATCAATCAATGAGCCCCATGTGTCATGTTCTTCAATAGCAAAGTTCACCCAGAAGATAGCTCAGAAATTGATAACGAAGATATGTGTAATTCCCCGAAAAAAGATTTAGGAGTTGTAACAATAACGCCAATGGCCACTGCAATGCAATTTCTTACTTGTAGGAAATAAACAAGATAATAAATATTGACGAATATAAGGAAGTCAAAGTAATAAAATTTTAATGAATAATAGGAAATTAAATGGATGATGTCACATATATAATTTTGTCTACAAAATTTGGCATAAAGAATTTGTAAAATATAAGAATATTATTGTAAGAGAATATAAAAGTGAATGGAAAAATGAATATAAGAAAGTAAAAATAATAAATATGGACGAGTTAATGTAACATCACTTATAAATAAAATTTTGTATATAGACTTTGTAAAATGTAACATTACTTCAATATAAAATCTCAAAACCTCTCTTTAAGTTGGCTATTTATTTTTTTTCCTAAAATTTTGGAAAAGTATAAAAAGTAGTAAAATTTTGATTTTTTAGATATTCTTTTTTTAAAAGACCCATACAAAAGTTTCAACAACTTGACATATGGATGAGTTAATGTAACTCTAAATGGTTGATGCCACATCACTTTGTAAATAAAATTTTGTATATAGATTTCGTAAAATGTTACATCACTCGAACAAAAAATCTCAAAACATCTCTTTAAGTTGGCTATTTATTTTTCTCTAAAAATGTGGGAAAAGTGTAAAAAATCGTCAAATTTTGATATATTTTTTTTTATATTCTTTTTTTCTAGACCCATACAAAAGTTTCGACAACTTGGCACATTATTTGATATTTTGCTAGAATCTTACCCATAGGAGGAACCCAGGGGGGCGAGGCCCCTCCTGAATTCTCCCCAATTGTACCCCCTCATTTTCATTAGTTGCATTTGGACCCTTATAATTAAAAAAAAAAAAACTAATTAAATTTTTATAATTGTTTTTTTTTTTCTTTTTCTAGAAGTTACGGCTGCCTCCCTCCTTACACCTGCACCCGCAGTCACAAACTTTTTTTTTTTTTTTTAATAAAAGTAAGTTTATGATATTAGAATTATTTTATTTCATAAATTTAATTTTACATGGATTTTCTTAGTTCTTATTAGATTAATTTTAGATAAATTATATTTTTATTTTTTTCATCTTTTTTTATAGATTGCAAATAATCCATTGATTGTTACTTGAGTACAAATTTAAAGAAATCTTGATGAAAGGTAATGAATAATTTTTTTATAATTTGCATTATATATGATAATTGTATCATATCTTTTTATTTATTTTTTATTTCTTTCTAAATAGAGTAAAAAAAGTATATATCATTAAAAATTTATGTTAAATTGACTTTTTATTATTTCATTCTAGGACAAAAAAAATTGTATTATGAATTTATTTTTTGAACAGTTGTGGAGAGATATTTTAAAAGAAAATCTACTTTTGAATTGGCATCAAGTTGAAACAAAAGTGCTTGAACTTAAAGATATGCTTCCTCCCAAATCCAAGGTTTGAATTCTCCTGGTATATATCCCCTTGGGGCTATATCCCTGGTGTAAAAACCAGTGACTCAGCGATATGTGTTGAAAAACATTATGGAACATAGGGCATAGGTTTGTGGGAGTAATCGAAATACACGTAAGCAAATTTGAACACCTACGTTTCAAAAAAAAAAAATCAAGTCGAAACAAGAGTGCTAAAAGTACAAATCAAAGTTGTGATGATATTAATTTACAAAATTTGGTTGTAGATCTCAAACTTAGAACTCAAATTCTGGATTATAAGTCTAATATTCAGGATGAAGTTCAAAAAACTTATCTTCAAAAAGGTCCTTGTCAACCTCGTGGTCACAATTTTCCTTTTAAAAAATTGGAGAGAAGTCAAGAAGATTCAATCCAACTTGATTTGATGAATATTCTAATTGGTTAGAATGTAGTCTAGTAAAAGATGCTTTATTTTGTTTATGTTGCTATCTCTTTAAACAAGATACGAGAAAGTATATAAGCAGGTATTGAATCTTTTGTTAGTTTAGGTTTTTTGAATTGGAAGAAAAAAGAAAAGTTAAAAGTTCATGTTGGCGGTCCTAACAATGCTCATAATAAAGTTTGGGATATGTGCGAAGCATTATTGAAGCAAGAGCAATATATAGAGACAATTTTATTAAAGTAGTCTGACCAAACTCAAATTGACTATCAAACTCGTTTGGGTACATCAATTGATTGTATCAGGTTTTTCTTAAGACAAGGGCTTTTATTTCATGGACATGATGAATCTGAAGATTCCAACAACTAAGAAAATTTTTTTGAACTCTTGCATTGGTTGTGTGATCATAATAAGAAATTAAGAGTTGTGGCACTAAAAAATGCTCCTGAAAATTTGAAATTGATAACACCAAAAATTCAAAAAGACATAATGAAACATCCCGAAAATTTATAATAGTGAAATTTTTGAATAGTACCCAGAAATTTTTTGCACAAGTACTTATGATATTTATATGTTGTTATATGTGAATATATGTGTATGAGTGTATATGTACAAATTTTTCAGAAAATTGGACTAAAACGTAATTAAATATTAGTGTATATATATATATATATATAGGACTATGATTTGTTCATATTGACAGATGTATTGTGGTTATGGATGACTTCGTGCATATATATGAGTACATGTATGAAAATTTGAAAAAATTAGAGTTGAGGCAGAAGAATCATGCCATGGCATGAAATAGATTCACGTCACAGTGTAGGAAAGGAGAAAAGCGTAGGGTACGAGAACTATGCCGCAGCGTAGGGAGAAATCGCACTGCAGCACTGTTGGACAGAAAGTCCACGCCGCGACGTAAATGAAAATTACGTTGCGGCACGGTTAAGTTAGAGAGTTTACGCCACGGCGCAGAAGGAATATATGTTGCAGTGAAGTTAGACAGAAAGTCCGCGCTACAGTACAAATGAAGTTACGTTGCAGCGTCGATACGGGTTTCATGAAAAATAAAA
>JANLJB010029008.1:0-12907 GCA_026212285.1 Bursera cuneata | reverse complement strand
TGATTAAGGCAATTAGGGTTTGATTTTGGGTTTTGGATCTAAAATGGATCGTGCGGTATTGAGTTATTGTCGTTTAGATTTGTGGGTCGTTTTGCTTTTGCTTGATTGTGTTGCTTGGAGTGAAGTGCATGCACTTCGTTCTTCTCAGTTGAAGTTGAAAGTTATAGTTTAGATCTTATTTGGTTATGTTGTTTGTGACATTGGGGTTGTAGTGCATGCACCAAGTCGATGGTTTTTCGGAAGTTTGATTGAAATTGCGATATGGGTCTTAGGATAATTTGTTAGCTTGATTTGTACATGAGGATAGCATATAGAATCTTTTTGAATATATATATAAGTTTCTTGTATAGTAATGGATGCTTACCAACTAAGTAGCTGACACCCTTTATGATATATATTCTAGTTATGTTAATTGGTTTGCAAGCGAGAGTTGGGCATAAGTGCATTGCTACTGAGGTTGTAACATTTGTTAGTCGTGATGTAGGTTTATTATTGAGGTTTTTGGTTTTTGGTTTCAGTAGTTAGATAACTGAGCTTAATTAATGTTAACAAAGACGTTATCCCAGGGTAATTTGTGTCGGATGTTTGTTTCTATGTGGAATAGTAGTAAGCACAATTTTATGAAACCTATTGCATTGGTGTGGAAAGTAGAATCAATGTGGCGAACTATACATCTCTGATTTTGATAGGATACATTTGAAGAAGCAATAACTTTTGAGGCAATCGATGATGTAATATAAACTCAACCTTATTGATGCTGATTCAGTTAACATATTTATAAGAAAAACTGGGATTTCAATCTCAGGAGGAAGGTGTCATGTGGAATCTTATTCATTGTAAGAAATCAAAATAGAGGTTCAATATTAAGTACTTAGACAAGAATGAGGATGCTAATGTGGATGACGTTGTACCAATGAAGGAGAAAGGTGATCTAAAACAATTTGGAAGAAAACAGTGGCAATGGGTCACCATGAGGGGTGATTTAATTTGAGTGAAGTAGCATGAACCATATGACATTTCCCAAAATGATTGTAGGTCATCATATTGAGTCTAGTCATACGATCTCTGATTTAACTGAAGAACGTAGCTGTAGAAGACTTCGATGGCAAGAGTATTCATGTAGTAAACCTTGATTGGTGTTTAAAACTTTATTTAGTTGTTTTGACTAAAAGGAAAGCTTAAAAATCTATTGTTGCCATTAGATGGGTCCTTTAACCAAAAACTTGCTGATGGAAAGAATAATAGTTTGGTTGGCTTTGTGTGATATCTTTGTAGATATATGTAATTTCTAGGTGATGTCTGCAATTCAAGCTGACGATCTTGTTCTTGCTTATGTGCTGTCCACCATGGGTTGATTTAAGAAGTAGGAAGTTTCTGAAGTATCATAGCATAGCCAATCTGAGCTGGAATTGTTAATACACAGTCGTTTTATAGCTTCAGGTGAGAATTTATTGAGTGACTTATCTCTTAGAGGAACTGTGGGAAACCGGTTGTTGATGCTTGTGTTATAAGATTTTTTAGTTTGTTATTGAAGAATGGAGTTTTACAAAACCAGAGTTATCAACATTTTCATGAAAACCTTATAATATGTATCATCTTATCAAAGTTGTGCTGGGTGCCTTAGGATCGTCAGCTTTATAAATATCTTGTGACTGGATCACTAGTTAATTGGGAGTAATAACTATTGCATGACCGACCCTCGATAATAAACTAGCATTCAGAAAAAAAATTGTTGATGTCAACAATGTTGGTATTGAGCTTACAGACATAAATGTATCCAAGACTATATAGTTGGGCTGTTCGAGAAGGTCTTGGTGTAAGAAGTACACAATTTCCATTTTTCGCTCAATTGCAGTCCTTCAGATTAAGATATAGCAACTCCTATGACCTCAATTACAGTTTTGGTTGTTCTTAAGGTTCACTTTCTACCAGCATTGAGCTACTGACGTTATATATCGAAAAAAATCTTTTTTTCTTTTTTTGGTGAAAAAAGAGTTATATCAAGAGACTAGGGAGGGGTAGCAGTTGTATGAGCTGTATAAGAGGCGGCCTTCTTCATCTGACAAGGCAATTTAAACGTAGAACTTTTGACAACTCCTTGTAAATCAAACATATGTTTGACATATTATGTTCTTTATTTTTGTGAAAGGATTATGATAGGATTTCTCTGAGCATAAATTACATATTCGTTATTTTGTTGGAAGGATTATGATGGGATTTCTCTAACTGTCTACTCGTTTTTTCTGCAGTCGATATAATTTCAGCAATTGAATTTGATAAAACTGGTGACCATCTTGCTACTGGTGACCGTGGGGGCCGGGTGGTTCTCTTTGAGCGGACAGCTACAACGAATGTGTGTTCTTTTTGCCTTTTATGCTTCGTTCTTTGATTTTAATTTTGTTATATTGCCTGGCATCTGTTGTTTGTCATAATAATCGAATACTTACACTGAAACGTGTAGCATGGAGGATCCAGAAGGGATCTGGAGAGAATGGATTGTACAATAAGTAGGCATCCTGAATTTCGTTACAAAACAGAGTTTCAGAGCCATGAACCTGAGGTATCCTCTTCTGCCTGTTGCATTTGCTTAAATTTCATATATATTCTCTTTTTGCTCATTGTACTCATACTATTTCTGCATTTCTTTATTTCAGTTTGACTATCTAAAGAGTTTGGAAATAGAGGAAAAAATAAACAAAATTAGATGGTGCCAGACAGCAAATGGTGCATTGTTTCTCCTTTCTACTAATGATAAAACCATTAAGTTTTGGAAGGTAAGGATGATGGTTTTATAGCAGAAAAGCTACTTCTTTCTTGTTATTATCTTGCCTTTTCCTAAATGAAATGTCTTTAATAGCCAGTGGAATATGGCATTCTGAACTATCCACTGATTGCATTATTTTCTGAGATTTGAATAGGTACAAGAAAAGAAGGTCAAGAAAATTTCTGACATGAATTTGGACCCTTCAAAAGCTATAGCAAATGGAAATGTTGCTAGTTCAAGTAATTTGGGAAGCCCCAGGCCATATGTTGCAAATGGTGGTTGCCTAGACAGATCATTTAGTTATCTGAGCAACGATTTTTCATTCCCACCCGGGGGCATTCCATCGTTACGTTTACCTACGGTAGTTGTACTCAGCCTAGTTCGTTATACACTTTCTGTGATTATAAATTTAATTTAAGATAGGTGTAATGTTCAGCAATTTTAGATGTCCCAGTTTTTCTTGTGGTAGACAAGTTTTGCCATTTTTATCATACCTTAAAAGATGTGCCAGTAGTAGGAAAGTTTAAAAAGCTCAAAAAACATTGAAAGGGATCATGAGGCACCCCTACGAAGCGTTTCCTTAAAAGTAGTTTTGGGCTTAATTCTGCAAACTGAGCTCAGTCTTGAAGATATGACCTGTATTATTAGCATAGCATTTATAAGCTCTCTTGACTTGGATCACTTTGAGTATGCCACTTTTGGCTCCTTGTGCATGGACAACTGGTGTCCTCGGTGCCTTGCATCCCTGGTCTCTCTCTCTCTCTCTCTTCCTCTTCTTCTTTTTCTTCATCTCCAACTTTGTTTCAGAAAGGAAAGAAATACAGAGACATTTATTGTTGGATAGTCATTATTGTTGTTTATTGGGGAACTGCTTGGTTGGTCTCATACGGTTGTCAACTGGTGAATTTTTGGGTCTTGTACAGTTGTCAATTGGTGAACTGCTTGTTTGATCTCATAGACCACTAACACAAACTTTTATTCAGGTAACCAGTGACGAGGTTAGCCTAATGGCTAGATGCCGGAGGGTATATGCTCATGCTCATGACTATCATATCAATTCTATCTCTAACAACAGGTAATTTTCTGAATTTACTTATATAGTATTTTGTGCTTGATTGTATGTGTCATAAGCATAAACATCCTTTGCTAATGCCTCAACCTTTCTTGACTTTTGAAAATATTTATGCTAGTAATTTCAGTCGCTGAGGCTATGTATTGGGGTTTTCTTCGAGGCTATTCTTTTAGCATTTGGTTCTTTCAGACATTAAATATTGTACTTTATTGAACTTAGTGATTTGTCTCTTGTTAGCGCTTTGTTTGCCTCTCATATAGACATTTAAGACATTATGGTTTATGATAGGCTGATTATTGGCTCCTTGTTTCTTTTATAGATTGTTAAATATTCATATTTTTTATCAGAAACAGCAAGTACTTCCTTTAATGTACTTGTTTTGCATCGAAAACTGAGATTGCTATTTCCCACACCTTTCTTTACAGAAGCTCCTTCTTGCATGGGGTGGAAGCCCTTAATCCTTTATCAATATTAGTAACATAGGTTTTTTATTTTTTTGTCTTTTGGATATCTGGACCTCATGTTTCTGTTTTTTTCTTCTTCAATTTGTAGAGCTTATTATCTACTTTGTAAAATGTAATGGATATATCTGTCTTCTTCATTATTTACTTTATGTCTGCTTTCTCTCTTGTTCTAGGCACTCCTTTCTATGATTTTACTGATTCTCTCTCATGCACTACAGTGATGGTGAAACGTTTGTATCAGCTGATGATCTGCGCATTAATCTTTGGAACTTGGAAATTAGCAATCAAAGCTTCAATATTGTTGATGTGAAGCCTGCAAATATGGAGGATCTAACTGGTAAGCTACCAAATATCCTGGTATTTAGGGTTATATTGAAAATTTTCTTTCACAGGTTTACATTTCTCAAGTTTTAGGGGATTCTGGTATGCTGAAATTTGCTTCCTGATACTTTGGTTTTTCATTAATTTTTCTTTTATTATATTTAATTTTTTGGTTTGTACAATTGTGTTTCTGTGTGTGTGTGCATATTTTTGGATATTTTTCCTACTTTTCTTTCCTTGTAGCCTATTTGGGGACTAAGTTGGTAATTATAGGAGGCGTTGTGGGTGACTTAATTGATCAGGTTGTTGATTTATGCCTGGTCTTTACAATCTGGTTTTCACTGTATTAACCAACCTGGTTTTTTACATTGCCTGCCTTTAAAATAATTTTCCCTTTTGTTTTGTTGCTTGTTTAGTTGTTTGGTTTAGGTTCAAGCTTTCACTCATATTTTATTTGTCCTCACAGAGGTGATAACATCAGCAGAATTCCACCCTACCCATTGTAACATGTTAGCATATAGCAGTTCAAAAGGCTCGATACGCCTTATTGATTTGCGGCAATCAGCTTTGTGTGATTCTCATGCTAAATTGTAAGTATTTCAGTTGGTTTTTCTTCTAATGTAGTCAGGTGGGGTAGGATGGGAAAGAAAAAGGGTAATTCATTGGTTTGGAAATAGTTATGCATGTAAAAGACAGAGAAAAAGCATCAGTTATGTTATGTCATTGGATGCAAGGAAAATTTTCTTCCAATACCCTCTGTGCGATAACCAGTCATGTGCTTTGTACACAGGTTTGAGGAACAGGAGGTACCTGGTACTAGATCATTCTTCACGGAGATAATTGCTTCTATTTCAGATATTAAATTTGCAAAGGATGGAAGATATATACTTAGTCGTGATTATATGACTCTTAAGGTTGGGGACCTTTGTGTATGCTTTTTGACTTATGGTTCATAATGACAAATAATTTTCCAATTGCGTGACTGCTAGATATGAATATTATTCAATTCAACATGCTAGCCATGATAAAGTTTTGTGCCTTTATGGAGTCAATAAAAGGATAATTTCCTTCTATACAATCTTCACATATGTTTGTGTAATGCAATCCCATATATGAAATGARAAGATAGCTCCTCTAGCATTCTCTATTACATAATGTAAGTGAACAAGATTTTATGTGGTAGTGCATATATGTAATTGCTGCATTTACTGCAAGGGGCTCAGTGATAAGAAGCCATTGGCCCCATTGTTTGAGGTCTTGGTTCAAATTCCCCTGGGGTTGCATACTTGGAATGTATAAATGTTTCATACTTTTCTTGGCCGCCAAGCTTGTAGGATGTGGATGTAGCTCCCAATTTAGAACTCAGTGAACAATGAAGGTTGAGAAATTTCTAGGTATCTTAAAAAAATGCAATTGTCACATTGATTAGTTTAAATTCTTCTAGATTTTCAATAATTTAGATAATCTCTTTACTTCTATGAATTACTGATTGAAATGTGCAATATTCTGAGCTCTGAAAAGAATTTACATGCATGAGTGCTATAACATTCAGATCCAGCGGTGTTACTGTCGGGAATAACTAGTTGACAGCAGTTAGGTTTTAAGGGCTTAGATGTGGTGAGTAACCTTCATATTTTTCAATGACAAATTTTTCACTTGTGTAGTTTAATTTGTTGATCTCAGGGCCAGAAAGAAAAAAAAGCATTTTCAATCTCAAAAAGTTGAGTTTATTGGAACAGAAACGAGTTAGCATTTTTGAAGCACATATTTGAAGCTTTTAGAAGTTATATGTCCATAAATCATTATAGTACTCAAATTATAACAAATCAATGTATTTGAGAATGGAAATTGGAAAGATAGAAGTTAATGTTTACGGTGGTATTGTACATAAGGCACTTCCCCTCTCTTTTAGTCTTGTCCCTTACTTTTTCTTTCTATTTTTATTTCTTATAATTTATTATTTTATTTTATGAATGATAGTATCAAAGTTGAGAAACACCAATTAAATCCATCTACCAGCAACATTAATATGATAGAATGTGAGTTGGTTATTTGTTTCTAGTTTCTACCCTTCTGAAAAATTGAAAATGCTTTTGGGTTTCCTGCTCATTTTATTACTGCTATTGTGAGCATTATTCTTATTGCATGCTACTTCTTCAAGCATTTTAACCCTGTTTTTAATAACTTTATTATTATTCGTTCTTTCTTTTTCTATTCTTATTTTTCATGAATTTCAGCTACATGCTGCTTTCATGTTAAAGCTCTAAGCTATATTGGCATGTTTTGTCTTAGTTGTTCCCACACTTTTATGCCTGTGCTATATGTTTATTTATGTTGTATTTCTGTTTGTGTTATTATATTTGTTATTTATATAACTTCAAACACTTGTTTTGACTTTACCTTAGGACTGGCTGTCTGCATACACGTCCTTGTCAGGTCTTTTGGGAAATTAGAAAACTTTTACCCTGTTTCTAACCTGAGTGTGTTCATTGGCAGTTATGGGATATTAACATGGATTCAGGTCCTGTTGCAACTTTCCAGGTTCATGAATATTTAAGACCTAAGGTGAGGTTTCTATCTTGGAGAAAACCAAACTCAATGCATTCCTTTGCTTTATTGTTTTCCTTCTTGTGTCTCTCCTGATTAAACCTTTCTTTTTGTTATCCAGCTATGTGATTTATACGAAAATGATTCAATCTTTGATAAATTTGAGTGTTGCCTAAGTGGTGATGGATTGAGAGTTGCAACAGGGTCTTACAGGTTTTATTTTTGTGCATAATTTCTCTGCTTGTCTGTGAAAACATCTGGAATGCATATTCATATTCTATTCCTATCATTCCAGCAATCTATTCCGTGTGTTTGGTTGTGCCCCGGGAAGTACTGAAGCAACAACTTTGGAGGCCAGCAAAAATCCAATGAGGTATGTTTGAGTAGCAATAAGATTGACTTAACTCATATATTTAAGCATGTTATTTGATATAAATTTTAATATGCCCTTCTAGGAGACAAGTTCAAACCCCTTCACGGCCTGCCAGATCCCTTAGCAGCATAACACGTGTTGTCAGACGAGGTAAGTTTAACTTCAGAGTCTCTTGTGTAACATAATTTTTTAACTTCATCTCTTAACCTTGTGTCTTTGTTATGTTATCAAATTATTATTCTGTGAATTCGGATACTGTAACAGGAGCAGACACTCCTGGAGTTGATGCAAATGGAAATTCTTTTGATTTCACAACAAAGTTGCTTCACCTAGCATGGCACCCAACCGAAAACTCAATAGCTTGTGCTGCTGCAAACAGCTTGTACATGTACTATGCGTAAAGATGGTGCAAAAGAAGAAGAAATGTATTTGCTTGGTTAACTTTTTTTGGGTTGCTGTTGGAGAAGGCTTCTTTCCCTTTCCCACCGACCAGTGAATTGGAGGCTACAAAAACTGTCACACTTCCAATTGCTCCGTAAACCTGTAGCACATGCTATAGTATGAAGGCTAGAAATGGCTGTCACAAAATCCTTGAGGAAGCTACCTGATTTTGTTCCTTGGTGGGCAGCTTGATTCTCTTTTTCCTTTCTCCTCTTCCCGAGCCCCAAAATTCCTTCCTTTTCTTTTTTGCACATCTTCTAGTAAAATAGAAGATGCAGTTATGTTTTAAAAATTGTGTTGGGTCGAAGTCAAGAAGAAAATGTGATTGTAGCTCTCCTACAACAAAAACTAAAGGATGTTCAATATTTGCCACTAGGTTTAAGGTAAATGTAGTCTTTTTCTTTTTTCACTCAAATCTTGGTGGGAAGGAGCTGTTGAAAACTTGCAGTGCATCATTTTTTTATTGATTCTTTGTCATGTTTGGAACATCACCCTTTAGTTCAAAGATAATTGTAGCCTTTTTCCTTTCTTTTTTTCCTTTTTTCTTGTTTTGATTCTTTGTCGCTAGGTTTTCCAAGTGACTTCTGACAAAAATTTCCAGGCTTCCAAGTTTTGATGGGACGTGCAATATATGCCTCTAGGATTAAGATGATTGCTTCTCTTTGCTTTTGTTTTCCGTTTTTGTCAAAGCATTGACCTCGTGGAAAAGATTCTGTAGATTGCATTGTACGCTTGTAAACTTGTTCTTAATCGTTGTTTTTCTCAGAATAGCAAGCATAACTTTCAAGCCATGTGCTTATGCTTTATATAATAAGGAAACGATGTTCTTGCCATTGTCTCTGCTTTTTCTGCTCTCAATTGATTGCAAACTGTGCCCAAATCGGCCCAATCTGTAAATACGTGGCTCCTCCAGCCTGGAGAGGTCTATGCTGCTTTTTAGTTGAATCCTGAAATGCCAAACCTTGCCACGTCCTAGCAATCTATTGTGCAATTTATAAGCCTCCACATTTTACGTACTCCGATATGTGATTCTCCACAGTGTGCTAGAAGTTCTATCACGCTCCATAACAATTCTAGAAAGCAAAATTCATACACGAACATCTAATCAATAAAGTTAAGCTCCCTAAATCCAACGGCTAGCAAATCCCCATCATTTGATTCTATCTAAACAGATTAACTGGAGCCGACAAAATGCCACTGTATACTATAGTTTTCATATCTATATAGAAAAGTAGGTATTGGTGGCATATGTAAAACAAATTGGAAAAGAGCAAATGGCTCTGGCACCCAGAACGTTCTCGCGCTTAGCTCTACTCTCAACCCCAAAAGCCTCTCGTCTGCAGCCAACACTCTTCTCCTTCTCTTTCACTTCCTCTCCACCACCCTCTTCCTTGCCAAAGTCATCACCTCTGCCAGCAACAGCCAGGCCAGAACATGGCCTGTCAAAGATGGGAGAGTATGTGATATCAAAGGTGGATGATTTCGTGAACTGGGTTCGTCGCGGATCCCTCTGGCCGATGACCTTCGGCCTGGCTTGCTGTGCTGTTGAGATGATGCACACTGGGGCCTCAAGGTATGACCTGGACCGGTTTGGAATCATCTTCAGACCCAGCCCCAGACAGAGTGATGTCATGATTGTCGCTGGTACGCTCACAAATAAGATGGCTCCTGCTCTCAGGAGGTAAAACATTTCAACGCATAAAAACTTAACGTGCAGGATCCTACATGTTTCAACGAGTCTTACAAATACGTTAAATAATAATTTTAAGCTTAACACAATGAGATGATGTGAACCTGTAATATAATAATGATGTCACATTGAAAAACTAATTCACCAAAAAACTTAAAGAAGATATTGGCCACTTATAAAACTAAGAAAAAGGCATGTGAGGAAGTTTATTGTTATGAAGGATAAATACTAATGCTGAACTCACGTACTAGCTTAATGTTAACATAACAAACTTTTTTATGGCTAGTCCTTAGTTAGCAAAGTTTGTTGCAGGGTTTATGATCAGATGCCAGAGCCACGTTGGGTGATCTCGATGGGAAGCTGTGCAAATGGAGGTGGCTATTATCACTATTCGTACTCGGTTGTAAGAGGCTGTGACAGAATTGTCCCGGTCGACATATATGTTCCTGGCTGTCCCCCAACTGCTGAGGCCTTACTGTATGGAATTCTCCAGCTGCAAAAGAAGATTAACAGGAGGAAGGATTTCCTTCATTGGTGGACCAAGTGATGAATATGCGCAAATTAATCCTATTTAAATCTATGTAAACTGATGTTATATTTACCATGATAAAAGGATAGTACAATAATCTCATGTCAGTTTGTGTAAATTAAGATGTAGTTTCTAGTTTGTGTTGTTACTAATATGGCAATTAATTACAGGTATGTATTAATAGGTAATTAATATAATACTTTATTAATTACTTGAATTAATAATACTATATTAATTGTATTTAATATCTCAATATTAATAACAAGAATTAATTGAATGCTACAATTAATAGATTCGTCTCTTGAGGTTGTTTACTGTCTATCTTTTAGGATATAACGGTTTCAAATAATTTATGAGCACTTTGAAAATTGTTTTTATCGAACTGAATTTTTAGTCTGGGTTCCAAACGAAAGAGAAAAACTCTTTTACAAGTAACCAAGAGGGGAGTTACAAACCAGTTTATTAAAGTCCATCATAAAGCCATGGGAGTTACAAGCAATAAATCTTATAATTAATCCGAACGTTAAAATCTATTTATGTCAAAAATCGAATTTATGACCATAAATTTAAAATGTTACTAATTTTCATTGGCTTTACCGTGTATATTGAACAATAATTTCTTATTTAACTGTTCATTTTTTTTTAATATGACTTATCAAAATGTGTTAATAACACAATTTTCCAATGGTTTGTACTTCTTTGTGTTGAAGTGTTTACCTATTATCAACCCACCTGCATCCTTCTTTGGTTCAATGATTTCTTCAAGTTGAAGGAGTTTACTGTTCTATTCAATTCTTTAAGTAAATGACACCATATCAAGCATGTTGCTCCGTGCTTGTTTGGGTATGTAGTAATACTTCGTAAGTGTGTATCCCATAAACCCCACATGACAGTTCCACACTTTTTGATTAAAATTAAAAATAACCTCTCAATTTGATTTTATTTTGTATTTTGTATTTCTTTTTTAATTCAAACTGACCACAAATAAGATCCACCCCTGCATACTTTAGGCTGAGCCCTTGGCAATTGTCTGATACATAGCTCTTTAATTATATGGGCAAAAAGTTTCACTGGATAAATTATCAGGGTCCTCAAGTTTTTTTTTTCTCTTCAAGGTTCAAGAGTTTTTAAAATTAATCATACAAGTTCGTAAAGAGTTTAGGAGACATTTGGGTGGTTTGCAAGATAGCTGATGATGAATGTGATGACATTACCTGTCGTCTCATGGCTTGCAACAAAGAAGTCTATTATCTTATTAGAAATCTCTATTTCACTCATCCCGTCAAGAACCATTCTAAACAAGAAGTCCGTAGCCCCTGTCACTCTCTTCTTTTCTACCTCCACTTTCCTCTTCACAATATGGCTGAGAGCTCCTCGCGAAACCTTTTGCCTGCTTCCCCGGCACGATTTTAAGCTGTACCTGGAAGGTTAACGGGGAGTGATATGAGCCCACCAGTGAGAAGGGCGAAAGGCTCGGATAAATTTGCTATTTGATAGGGATCTGTAATGCTTATGAAGAATCGACAGCCCAATTTAAAAATGTACTTCTTTGATAGTTCAAAAACTTTCACTTGGTTATAAAGTAACCGTTCTTTCTAGAAATGTTCCTTTGCCGTGAGATCAATTACATTTGTGTAATTTTGATGAAATTCTGACCTACGAAACAGGATCAAGAAGCTGCAGAACTTGTTTGCTTCCTCCGAAAAAATTATTAAGTTTCAACTGGCCACCAAGAGCTTACATATTTGTTTTCCGCCGGGAACAAGAATTTGTTGCCGGAAGCACCACAAAGCACAGCTATGTTCTCTCAAAACAAGGAGGAACGAAAGACATCGGACGAGTATTTGCTTATTCTATCTGGGATAAACTTCTCTGGAACTCCTCTTTTGGCCGCCAAGGCAAAGGCCAATTCTCACCTATGAATGGCAATCGTTTGCTTCCTGGTGGAAGCTTGGTGCCTGAAGAATATTTTCAAGTGTAGGAAAGGAAAATGACACCAGCAGAGACATAAAGAATCGTCAAGTGAATCAAAGTATTGATAGGAGTCAGTGGTATCCATGGCTAGCTTCGCTTCCTGCTCTCTACTTACAGTACTTTAGGGACAGTGCACAATTATACCCAATTGCATGGCGACACTTTTTTATACCCATGGGCAATATCAAATTTTTGTTATGTCATCTTAATTAATTAATTTCCCATACAAAATAAGATCGAAATCCATTTTTTTAATATGGATTCCATCTAACTACTTTTCTTTTTGTATTTTGTTTTTAGAATTTTCAGGAAAAAAAAAAAAACCAAAACTATAACATATTTTAAAAAATTATATGTCATAACCATTTCTCGATAGACCAATAATTCTTATTTGGGACAATTTCAAATAGTACCCTTGTGTTTTAGCTTAATTTTAGTAGAAAGCAAGTTTATCACTTTCATCGACAAGACYCCTGAGGTTTRTTTTTTTTAATCAACTGATAATTTTAACACTTAAAAGTACATATTTACCCCTGTTGAAATTTTTTTTCTTAATTTTAACACAAAGAAAGAATAAATAAAAAATAAACAAATTATACTCCCATAATAAAAAAATTTCTACTTATTTTAATTAAAATAAGAATTTTTTTTCTTTAATTTTAAAAAATTTTTAAGTAGAAATTTCCTTAATTTTAACATAAAAAAGAATAAATAAAAAATAAAAAATTATAC
>JANLJB010029007.1:0-12906 GCA_026212285.1 Bursera cuneata | reverse complement strand
ACATTCAACAAGCATTTAATTATTTGCAATAATGAACCTTGGAGGAGCAAGAAGATGAAAGAGATGTACAAGTGGAGAGAGAAGGGATGAGTTAGATATATAATTTTAAAGGTAAGTGTTAATTGTTAAATGAGTACCATTCTGACAAATTAACTGATTAACATTAACAATCCATTTTTCAGGTCTACAATTTGCACAAAGATATGGACCCTGCTCACCTCTTGGCCAAGACCAAGAGAATTCACGTCCCAGTTCTCGCGAAATTCTTCTACAGACCATTCCAGTGTTCGCGCTCTCAAATTTAGAGTAACTGATGGCAGTGTTTTATTTTGTTAGTTTTCTTATTGTGTAGAATTCATTTCACGATTGCAACAAGCTATGGCTCTTCTTTTAGTTCACGCGTCACACTCTAAATTGGATTATTGAGCTATTTCTGAAATTTTAATCCTAGCTAGCTACAACCACCAGGAGCAAACCCCACCTTTCCTCCAGCGGCGTTATACACCACCTCCAGCGTCTTCTGCTGCACATTCCCGAATATTGCTACGTCGCTCGCATCACTATTCGGTGCGAAGGCTAGACACACTTGGGAGACACTACTGGCGTACAGAGTCCCTGCAACGTCAAGGTTCACCACAACACCACCATTAAAGGAGAAGCTTATCTTGGGCACGCTAACAGTAGTGTATTTACTAACATCGTAGCATGTGTCAAGAATCGACAGAGCCGGTGCCATTGGATACTGTGCCATCCCCTGACGAAACGCTGACCGCAAGGCGGAGTATGCCGTCAGCGGCAGGCGTGTGATGACAGTTCCCGAGTCAATAATTGCACCAGCTTTTGAAAAAACTGATGATGGAATAGATAGTGTCTGGCCGCCAACACTAATTGCTGTAATGTCAAGGCCGTAAAGAGATGTCCTCTGAGAAATGGTGGATAAAGGAGTGAATTTTACGGAGTTCGAGAGGGAGCCAGAGTTGCCAAAGGTGAGGTGACCTGTTGAGCTGGAGGTCGATGGAAGGCAGTAAGAGAAGAGTTTGTTGTATTTTTGGGCAGTTTGAAAGACTAAAGAGAGTGGGTCTCGAGCAAGACCGAGCAAACCAGCAGTTCTTCCAAAGAGGCCTTCATTGTCTTGGCCGCAGCCGAATACGAAATTGGGAAACACGTCTGAAGAGGTTAACGTTAGAGTTTCCGTGCTCAAGAATCCAATCGAAAATGAATTGTCTCCATAACTGGCTGTATAGATGCATGTTGAGGACGCAGAACAACCGGGTCGATTAACTACAATGGATTTTTAATTGTATATAATTAATCAAATCTTAATTATATATATCTACTTTTAGAGAAAGCAATTTATAATGATAATTTCAGAAATTGAAATTTGTTAGTTGTCCCTGTACTTACGTGTAGCTGACGTGAGTGAATTGCACGATGCTGATGAGCAAGAAACGTCGCTATATGTTGTGGACATACTAGGGTCAAATAATTTTTCCTTTTGTTGATAGCACTTTATCTCACAAGGTTCACATTGTGTCCATGTAAGGCTGCTACCCGTGTCAAATACGAGTGATAAATCTGTCTTTGGAGATCCAAGTCCCACGGTAACAATATAGTTGCCTGTACCCAGTATCTTACCATCATTGACGGGGAGCGAGGCAGCCTCTGTCTCTTTTATGTCACCGCCGCCGGAGGAGTTCTTGGACAGTCTGGAGTGAATCAATTTGACTCGAGATTGGTCTTGGAGGAGCATCTCCTTGAGAGATGGAAACTTTGGTTTGTCTCCATTAATTTGATAACATGGACCATGTATGTGAACTACTTTCAAAGATGACTTCCTTTCATTAGCTGAAACATGTATAACATGTTGTCTACTCATCAGTTTTTACATCATTGGATAAACATAAATTAATGTGTTTGTTGCCGAGCAATAGCATATAAGCTGAGAAGAGAAAAAGAGATTTCAAAAGCGACGTATACTAACCTTTGGTGAAAGGATTGCAAACGGAAGATGGTAGAAGAGAACTGAGTTGAATAGTGTGTGTTTGGTGGTTCTCTGCAGCTTGTCTTTCTTCTACACCATAGCCCTTCATCGAGGAGCAGATCAGAAGGCAAACTGAGAGAAGAAACCCAAGGAAGACGGCCATGGCCCTGCAGCTAGCTAGCCTTGACTCGATTCAGACGCTCTTTTTCTACTTGCAACTTCGTTACAAGCACACACACCCTGATTTTGTTTAGCTTCATAATAAGCTAATATAGAGCCAATAGTTTAACAAACCATCAGTTTCATTGAATTAATTTCTCTATTTATGATTGGACCCCCCATTTGAGGGAGTGGAAAATATGCAAATTGACACTTCACCAAGTTACTTTTATTATCGTTATTAATCACCATATTATCATTCTAATACAAACCCTCTATTTTATGAGTCACCGACTTTATAACTGATGTAACAATGTAATAATATATCAATTACAATATATATATTATAAAAATTTATATAAAAATCATAAACAAGTGTAAAAAAACTTATAAAGGGATACAATTTTTGTATAAATGATTATTCACAAGTATTTACAAGTTGTATATAAATATTTACAATTTTGATATTAAAAATTTACATATATCAACGGAATCCCATATGAGTCATGTCAAGATACTCTAACCACCGTTGCCAAATAATGGAGGGAGTCATAAAAGCTAAAAATAAATGGAAATGAAAGCACTGCTTAACCAAACCGATAACCAACTAGAGGTCCTTGATAGCATAAGCATGTACAGCATCAAAAGCTTTTTGCTTGGAAATGAAAGAAATAATTAATTTAGGGTTCATTTGTCGTTGTACATCGGTGTCATAGCCCCATGTACACCGTAAGTTGATGGGAAGCACATGAAAAGAAAATGGTGCCTGGTGGGTCTAATACGCTCGACGACTTATTCATATTAATTTCTCAGTAAATTTGTTCCTATCTTCTCAATTTGCCAGCCAAATTATCTCTTGACAAAGCTGGAATACAATCCTCACAGAGTAAGACCGAGTAAAGATTGGAATTTTCAATTATTCGGCTGTAGGACCGCCCGGTACCTCTAGGCTCTAGCTAGTCATTGCTGGAAATTAATATGATCTCAAACATGCGACACTTTCAATGGAACACTTATGAATATTGAAAAATTTATTTTTATTATCTTATTTTAAATAGATTAATTATTCTTAAAAAAAAAAAAAATCAAATCTCTAGTGCCGCATTCGCCTCTCTTTGTCTTGATAATATAATTGAAAAACATATTTTACAACTTACGATTAGTGTAAGCTTCTTTTATATTTTCGTTTAATTACTTATTTTAGATTTTTTAAATTATTGATTTATTTACTCTAATATAAATTATATCTTTCTTTTTATTTTATTTCAATGATTTGTAATTAATTAATCGAATTTATCTAAAAGAGTACAACTATGTCTAGGATTTAAAGAAAGATATTTAAGCAACATTTTGAACATATCAAAACTTGTCGAGGGCTATTATAAACATGTATTTATTGAATAACTTATAAAATGGTAGTATTTTGCATTTTGATTTATTATATTATGATTATTTCGAGGAGTAAGTTTGATTATATCCCTGCCATCTAGATTTATTTGTTATAAAAATAAATTCTCGTATCTTTAAGGTTTATCAAAAATTAATATTAAAGTATTTAAAGCACCCTCTTAGATAAAATCTTATTCCGTCAACTACGTAAATTTGTACTTAAAAGATATTAGAAGAGAATTAGATTAGCCCTGAAACGTATATCTGGGCCTTGAAGATGGATGATAGCAATTTTCTAAGTAACATTATCGTGAATTAATAACTTTCTGTGGTCTTCTTCTGACAGAATGTGAAACAGATTGCTAAAAGTAAGAAACCTGGACCACAGGCCGACGAAGTAAATTCACAAAAGTCTTAGCCCAATCGTTACTCAATGTGAAGCACGACGCCTAGCTACTGTTGCTTTTCCTGCTGATTCAAAGTCTTTGGCTTTTATATTAAAAGTTAATTTACTCCGCGTTTTATGGCCATAAATAGGGAGCTGAATGCAGACATATACATATATACACTCGCTCGCTGTACTTGGATCATACATGTAATAGCAATCGCAGTTTGAATTGTTATATACATATATAAAAAAATGGGAGATTGCCTTCCCTTCTTGACCAATGTTTTCCTTCTTCTTTTCTTTTGCTTGAACAATTCTTATGTTTATGGAGCTAGAGAACTGGCGGCTCACCATCATGCCCAGGAAGTGGAGTCACTTGAGCCACCATCGAAGTGCTCTCCTTCTACTAATCAAGGTTGATTTCTTTCTGCATCTTTTTACGGTATTTCTTAAGTATGCTTGTTGCTTAAGCAACATATTTCTGTCAAGTCCAAATTTAGTACTGACGTTAAGATCCATTTTTCAGGTCTACAAATAGTTCATAGATATGGACCCTGCTCACCACTTGGCCAAGAGAATCCACGTCCCAGTTCTCGCGAAATTCTTCTGCAAGACCAATTCAGAGTTCGCGCTCTCAATTCCATATCCTCCAATATTGATGATGCGAATTCTGGACTAGGGACTGAAATTCCTCTGGGTAACAAGTCAATGGGCAATGGCAATTACGTTGTCCAGGTTGGTTTTGGTAATCCTGCACGTGACTTCTCATTAATGTTTGACACAGGAAGTTCTATCACTTGGATCCAATGCAAGCCATGTGATAGTTGCTATGATCAAGACGAGGCCATTTATGATCCTGCAGAATCTTCAACTTTTTCCAATGCTACATGTGTTAACAGTACTGACACATGCCACTACTCCCAGCTCTATCACGACAAGTCCTACAGCCGTGGATATTTTGTACGCGATACCGTAACCATATCTGATAATGTTTTCTCAGACTTTGTCTTTGGTTGTGGCCAAAATAATAGTGACAAGTTTGGCAAAGTAGCTGGGGTGCTTGGCTTAGGTTTAAGTGAAATTTCTTTAATGGCTCAAACACTCAACGATTTTGGGAAAATGTTTTGTTACTGTCTCCCTTCCACAGAGAGCTCCACCGGATATGTTGCGTTCGGAATCAAGGCGCTTGAAACGTGCAATCCAGAACAAAATATACCATTTCTAAGGGGTTCAAGTACAGGATCAAATCAATACTTCGTCGGTCTTGTTGGTATAACAATTGGCAAAAAGAGATTAAAAACGGCTTCAAGTTCTGGGTCATCATCGACAAGCGCCATCATAGATTCTGGAACCATCATCAGTCGCCTTCCTCAATCATTGTATTCACAGCTTCGCTCTGCTTTTCAGGAATTGATGTCACAATACCCCGTTGCTGAGCCAATAGACAAGCTGATGAACACGTGCTATAATCTCGAGGGCTACGATCAAGATAATATTATACCATCAATGACACTACATTTTAGTGATTCCGTAGACTTGAATTTGGACACATCTGCAGTCGTTTTCAAAGACTCTGAATCTCAAGCCACCTGCTTGGCTTTCGCTGGAAACGATGGTGACGATGACTTGACAATTATAGGTAATCATCAACATCGGGACATAAAAATATACTACGATTTACTTGAAGCATCCGTAGGATTTTCTACTGGTGGCTGTGACAATTAATATCGCCAATTTATGTACGAATTTAACCATCTAATAATTATGGATCGAAATGGCTTTTTAATCAGTGTTGCACACTTTTTGTTTACCTAAAAGAGGACAATGTGAAATTGATTCTGCGTTGCGTGTTTTTATTTTTCATTTATTTTGATCTCTGGCGTAATATGTGTTTTGGGTAGACCTGATTCGAATGGGTCACTACTTAAATTGTCAAATATTTGGAAATTAAATTTATTAGATATTTTACTTTTTTTTATTAGTTATGGCTGTACTACCTGTAGCTAACGTGAGTGAATCGCATAATGCTGATGGGCAAGAAACATTACTACATGTTGTTGATGATCTAGGGTCAAATTTTGTTTCCTGCTGTGGATAGTAATAGTTCACGCAAGGCTCACATTGCGTCCACGTGAGGCCGCTATCGGTGTCAAATATGAGTGATAAGTTTTTCTTCCGAGAGCCAAGTCCCACGGTAACAATATAGTTGCCTGAACCCAGTATTCTACCATTATTGAAAATATCGTCATTTTATTTTAACTTAATCTTACCATTTTTCTACAAGTATTCCAACCTATAAGTCAAGAAGAGAAAATATCGTCACTGATTTATTTTTGTTTGAATTTTAAGGATCTATTAATAAAGATTTATTTTTAGTCTCTCTTTATTAATCCATTTCTTATGATCAAGATTACATTTTTGTAAAAAGATTAGGTGAAAATAAATTGAATAAGAAATCATTGTCTTTGTTAGAATTAAGCTTTTGCCAATGCATGGTTGGCTTGCACCGAGTCCAAGTGATGTCGCTACCAATAGCCAATATGAGAGAAAATGTAACGCCCCGATCCCAAACAATCGCAATCACAATTGAACTTTCAAACAAATTGTCTTGGCGCCCCAAACAATCGTAATCATAATTAACCGATCGTTACCTTCAAACAAATTGTCTTGGCGCCCCAGAGCCTCCCAACTTGAATGACTTGGCTGGGATTGAAATGGTCAATGCCCTAATTCTTGGACTTAATAGGAGGGTCAGGATTTTATGAAGTTGACTCGGGATTGGTCTTTCCGCAGAATCTCAGAGCAAGAGGGAGTGTTTGCTTTGCCTTCATTCAGCGTAAAGCAAGCACCATGCTTATATATATATTGATTGTCTGTGTTGCTTGCTCATGATAAGATCGATCAATCATATATAATAGTTGATAATAATATGTAAGCGTAAAGAATAATCAGGAAGGAGAATTCCTATATAAAATTAACATATAACCAGCGGGTGAAGTGAGCGCGATTGCAAACAGTAGATGGTAAAAGAGAATTCGCTAGGCTGTTAGGCATAACTCTACTCGGATGATAAGCAAACGAGGCATACAAAAAACAAGATAAACCTGAAGGAGAAACCTTAGGTGCATCAATGCATGGAGGATTTAAATGTGAGTGCAGAGTGCTGGCCATGATGATGGATAGCCTGTCTCTATAATGCGTTCGTGGATGCAGCAGACGTTCCGTCGTATTGGCTAGCCTTTTACATAAGCAATTGATTGAAGATGGAAATTGAAATCTTTCCTCGCTTGATTGATCAGATCACGGAGACTCTGCACCTGTATAACTTATTTTTCTCCATCAGCTACATTGAGGGCCACATTAGCGTAAGTGATGAGCTGCTGAGCATGCATCTCCGGGTGATCATTAGGCTTGTGCCCTAATAGCTATTTGGGCCATAACATATCCCCTTTCAATCTAAGCTATTACTCAGAAGATTTAGGCCTTTTTAGATAAAAGTAGAGTCTCCAAAATCATGATCAGCTGTAAGAATTGACTTTTTAATTTCAATTGTAAGTCATTCCTAAAAAAATTTAGCCCATTTAGGCATCTCTAAAATTGGTTTTTTTTTTTTTTTTTTTGGAGTTGACCACATATAAAATGCTCTAATTTCCTAAAAATATCAAATATTTCTTAATTCGCCTAGGATATCTTCTACACTTTAACTTCAATTCACAAAATCAAACCCTCTTAGATAAAGTAAAGTCTCTAGAAATCATGGACAACTCTAAAAATCGGTTTTTTTTTTTAGCTGCCAATGTACAAAAGACTATTATTTTGTAACAAAATCCACTTTTTTTAAGTAATAGTAATAGCATGTTATGTGTTATGTGTTTAAGTAAGGATATATAATTGATGTTGAATTTTGAAAATTATACATAATTGATATTAACTTTAAAATATATTAAAAAATACGTAAAACAAAAAAATATTTTTGAAGTCTTAAGTGTTGTGTTGGTGCCAACATGATTATTAGTTTGAATTGCGTCCCAGCAATTGGAAGATTGAATTGGTGGGAAGGGGAAATGTGCAACACATGAAAATATAAAATGTTTGTTGTATATCATAATCTTATTCGAATATTTAGTGAATTTTATCTCAATTTGTTTTAGTTTTAAATAGTATATGAAATAATATTATATATATATGTACGTATATTTTTTTCAGATAATGGATTGACCATAAGTTATTCAGAGATAATATAAATATATCACATACAGCCACTAGTTAATCAACAGGTACAAGTCGTCCACTACAGGTACAAGTCGTCCACTTAGTTCTTTTCAACCTCTACTTATGATCTCGGTAGCCCCCATTCTACATTTGAGTGTGGATAGAGTTATAATTTTATAGATTTTCAATAAACTAAAAGGTTTTAATAATCCTAATTCTATGAAATTATCAATTTTAGTTTTCAGATATTAAAGTATTAAATATTTTTCATAGATTTATACATTACCTGGAAAGAAGAAACAAGAAGAATCTACAAATTCTGTATATGTTTGAAAAACTTGAATGGGGAAGGTGATAGTGTATAGTATGAGCATGAGGAAATACTAATACCATTAAACAGTAGTGTTACATGTGGAGGGATCTTGTTTGGTAAACGTGCAAGGAAGTATCTGTCTTCCATTATTCTAAGCTCAAACAGTGCAAGATTATGATATAACATCATGATCTGAAGTGAAGAGGAGCTAGTTACAGCCCTCGGAAGCAAACCCAACCCTTCCACGAGCCCCATCGTAGATCACTTCAAGTGTCTTTTGCTGTATATTCCCAAAAATTGCTGCGTCACCCTCTTCTTCATTGCCTGCCAAAGCTAGACATACCTGCGACTGAGATATCGTGTACAGAATCCCAGTAAAGTCAATGCTTACCTCAATACCCCCTTTGAAGAAAAAGCTAATCGTAGGCACTGTAATTGAGCTATAATTGCTAAAGTCATAGCACGTATCCAGAATAGAATAAGCCGGTGCCTTTGGAAACTTGGCCTGCGCCATTAATCTCCGAAATTCTGAACGCAAGGCAGAGTACGCGGCCGGTGGCAGGCGTGTGATAACAGTTCCGGAGTCAATAATCGCACCTGCTGTTTCAAAAACTGACTTGGAAATGGATAGTTTCCGACCACCGACGCTGAGTCCAGTAATGTCGAGGCTGTAATAATTAGTGTCCGGAGAGTTATCGGAAAGTGGTGTATATTTTACCGATTTTGGGAGGCCCCCAGCATTGCCAAAAGTGAGGTGACCTATTGAGCTGGGTGAGGAAGGCAGGCAGTAAGAGAAGAATTTCTTGTACTTTCGGACAGTTTGCGAGGCGAAGGAGATGGGGTTGCGACCAAGACCAAGCAGGCCAGCCGTTTTACCAAATAGGCCTTGGTTGTCTTGGCCGCAACCAAATAGGATCTTGGAGAAAACGTCCGAAGAGGTTAAGGTGAGGGTTTCCTTGGCAAAGAATCCAACGGAGGATGAACCGTCTCCGTATTCGATGCCATAGACGCATGTTGAATCTATACAACCCTGTGAATTACCTGCATTCATCAAATTAATCAATTTCTAACAGGTTAACTTAAGATTTTAAGAAGGTGGTAATTTAACATGATATCTGAGCTGAAACAACCAAAAACATGAAGTGAATTCTTAAAGATATTTACCTGTGGCAGACTCGACTGACTGGCACTCTTTTGTTTTGCAAGTCACGTTGGTATATGTTTTGGACTTTGAGGGGTTAAAAATTGGTTCCTTTTGTCGATAGCAATTCCCCGCGCAAGGCTCGCATTGTGTCCAAGTGAGGTCGCTCCCGGTGTCAAACATTAACGACAATCGCTTCTGTGGAGTGCCAAGGCCCACGGTAACAATGTAATTGAGTGTACCCAGCGAAGTACCGACCTTGGCCGGAACCGTGGTCGCATCTGTCTCCTTTATGTCACTGCTGCCCGACTTTTTTGAGAGCTTGGAATGAATTGAGTTTACTCGAGACTGGTCTTGCAGGAGCATCTCCGCATGAGATGGAGAAATTGTTTTATTTCCATTAATAGGTTGAAAACATGGGCCATGCTTGTGAACTACTTTCAAAGATGACTTCCTGCCGCTGGCTGAAAGCACATAACAATTATTTTCATTTAGTGTGATTATTTGATCTCGGTTGCTGATTTGCTGTGAGACAGCGGCAATTTTTTTATTTTTTTTCGCAGTTTCATTTATTCCAATCAAACAGCTACAGTTTGAAGTAGCTGTCAAAATGGACTTTTGCTGACTTACATATTAACTCGAAGTTAATTTTTTTAATACCATAAACATGAAAGTAAATAATACAATTAGAAAAGATAATCAGAAGACAATTAAGAATTCCAAAGTGAAAGTTAACCTTTGGTGGAGGGATTGCAAACAGGGGATGGTAGAAGAGAGCTAAGTTGAATAGTATGTGTGTGATGAACCTCACGTTGACTCTGTCTGGTTTCTGTTTCTTCAAAAGCAAAGCCATTCTGCAAAGAGCACTGAAAGCACAGTGAAAGAAGATGAGCAGAGAAAAGAAACCTAAGCAAGACAGAGGAAATGGTAATGGCCATCGTTCGATTAATCTCAATTGGAGGTACCAATACACTATCCCAATTTACTCTCTTTATATAATAAATCTCCACTAAAATTTCTGTATGGCGTTGGACCTAATGTTCCTTCAGTGCTTCATCCATCTTTATTTTTCTGCCATTATGGAGTCTCAACTTTTGACTAATAATTACCTTCCTCGAAGTAGTTACTTTTTGGTGCTTCATTCTTACTTGTACTCCGGGATTATTTTATCCTTTTTTTTCTAAGACACAGAAAGTAGTGTAAAGAGTATCAGTCCTTTTATAAAATAGTGTAAACATAAAAATCTTGAAATCTAATTAATCTTGTAACTTACCGACCAACCACAAGAAAGTAGGAGAAAAATAAACTAGGAAAGCCTTGAAAGAAATTGTTGGTTTACTTCTAACTTCGGTATTACTATTGCCAAGAAAATCATAGACACCTGTAGATGAATGGCACCTAAAAACTTAAAATGAATTCATTAAACCTTAGTATTTTTTCATTTTTCATGAGATCATCCCATCTTCATCTTCATCTAGCTGGGGTTTTCTTACATTCCAGAAACCTTAACACTTTTTCATCTAAATCCACTTACTTGAGTATCGAAATGCCTTTTGTAGGTACCGCACCTAACAACAAGTTCACGCTCCTTCCCAAAACAAGCGATTGTACTATAGTGCTTATTTCAAGATCGACAGATCAATTTCGAAGTGCTTGATTGGAGCAGCTAGTATGTATCTCATCTCACAACCAAAGAAAACAGTGACATTAATTACTTCATGTTTGCCGTCTTAACACTTCAGGAAGTACTGTACGTTCAGAAAACAACACCATCTAAGCCATTTAACTTAAAGTATGACTTAAATTTAGAGGCACGTCCACATGCACATTTATGTGATGCGTGTAGAGCCGGGTTCATCTATAACTCTATATATCTATTTCCTGCAAATTGCGTAATGATGAGGATTATCAGATTATTTCACATGGATTGGTAATTGGTTATCAAAACGTTCTCTTTACAGTGATGGTTCCTGATAATGAAGGCAAGGTATATATGGAGGAACAATAATTATATTTTTTACCTGTAACAAACCCTTTAAGTATTGGATAATTTTTTTGAGGAGGAGGCTATTTACAAAAAAAAAAAAAAAAAAAAAAAAAAAAAAAAAAAAAGGGNAAAAAAAAAAAAAAAAAAAAAAAAAAAAAAAAAAAAAAAAAGCTCTCGGTACTCAGTGTTTTAAGAAAAAATATATTACTAAATTATCCGTGGGATGATTCACTAATGAGAACAAAGTGTATAATTAAATAAATTAATATTATTCATAATCCCATTTTAATTTAAACCTTAGTTTTTAATTGCAAATATGAAAAAATTAAATTAAAAAAATTTAATATTCAAGAAGATTTCAAACACGCGACTCTTTGATTTATCTTAAGTCAAAATATGATAATAATGAAACAAATAATCCTTTTAATAATATGAACTTGAATTAGGGTATAATTCAATCAAATTCAACCCAAATGCCTTTAGCTTGAAATATAATAATGATGTAATAAGTGAGCTTATAGTAAAAAAAAATAGAATCATCAAATTATTCGTAAAATTATAAGTCATTAGGTGGGCTCTTGGTCCAGACCTAATTTTCTCTACGGACACGCTCACAACTTGGGCCAGAGGCCCAGAGCTAGCAGGCCAGTTGTCATCTAAACAAAAGAGGAAAAATGTTATGACATCAAAAGAACTTAACTAGTTGTATAACAATTACGTAAACTTCCTAGCTAGCCAGTTCCAATTCCCATATAAGTGGTTAATCCAATCAAAGCCTTCCAATCGAAATTAGATCCTGCCCCTATACATATTGCACTTTCATTTTATATATATATATTGATAAATCAATATTTATCATAGTATTTTGTTATATTTTTAACTCTTATTTATGTATTTTCTATGAGGATTATGTTACTTTGAGGTGGTTTTTATTATTTTATAGGTACATAATCTGATGGAGTTCATTTGAAGGAAATTAAGTAAAATTGAGTAATAGAAATGGTAAAATATGAATTGGTTGAAAATGAGGGATTAAATGAAAAAAATACAAAAATTTTGTCACTTGTCATAAGATAGTTAATATTAATCTCGTTAGAAAGATAATTTAAAAAGAAAAATATTTATAGTTTATACCGAGGCCAAAATATGAAGCTTTTAAGGTTAAAATGTATTTTAAGATTGATGAATAAAACAAGGATGAAAAGAAAAATAGTTGTATTTACATGTTTTGGCTTGCACGGGAGAGGTAAAGTAAAAACAGGAGATGTTTAATTTTTTATTAATTTTTATTCTCTCGTGATGACATTAGGGCTGCAGAGGTGAACATATTTATAAG
>JANLJB010029005.1:0-12903 GCA_026212285.1 Bursera cuneata | reverse complement strand
CTTAAATTAATAGCACTTAAAGTGTAAAAATGATATTTAAACTCATAATAAATGTACACTTTTAAGTGTTTATCAATTGTCTCAAAGTCAGGCTAAACTGTCTTCCTCTAAGAAGAGGCCCACTTCTTTTGCCTCATCCTCTTATGTTAGTCAGTCTAAGAGTGCTCCTGGTTGTACACCTATTTCTCCTTCCCATCCGTCTGTCTCTGAGTCTGTTGTGTTGCCTAAGCTGAATCTGATTTTAGATCATCTGGATAGTCTTGCTGCTGCACAGACCTCTTTCCACTCTCTTTGCAACGATCTTCAAGCTGATCTTATTAAGATTCGCCAGACTCTTGCAGAACCTGATGATGACTCCGATGCTTGACCTTTGCCAATCCTTGTTCCAAAAATGGGGAAAAAGTTTGATGTTGGATATAATGAATGTAGATTGATTGTTTTGTTAAACTTTTGTTGACACTTGATGGTTCTAGCTGTTTAGTTTTGTGATGTTTTAAACTTGGTAGTTTATTTTGTAAGGTTTGTTGAACTTGGCTGATGTGAATGTTGATTTACTTGCTAATGAAACCTTTATGATCATTCTGTTCTCTGATAATTTGCTCAGGGGGAGCATTTTCTTTTGTGATTCGATGTGGTGAATGAATATTCAAAAATCTTTATCTTTGATGTGTTAAACTCAAGGGGAGTTTGTGTGTTGATTGCTTCCTGCAATTTCAGATTTTATCATGATATTGATTTTGACAGATCATGTTTGCTTTTGGCACAATTCGTATGTTTACTTATTTAATTCTAGACTGACAGCTATGTTTTATTTTGGATAATATATTTCTATATAATTCTTATTTTATGTGCATCTACTCTTCACCTGTTTCTTGCCAAGGCAATTCTGTTTTGCAGGTTTGAAATCTGAATAGTATCAGTGTCAGTTTTGATCAGTGTTAGCTTATGTTTTTGTATGCTTAGAATAGAAAGTTCTTACTTTGATGGTTGGCAGGACTTTATCAGTAATTCCTTTTTAGTATTTTGTCACAAGATTATCAAAGGGGGAGATTGTTGGAAAATGAGTTGTTGACTAATCTTGTGCCAAAGGTTTTGTAAAAAGAAATGTAAGTTTCGTTTATCGAGTTGTTACAGTTAGGTTGATTTTCGTGTCAAGTTGTGTCATGTAGATTTATAAAGTTGTGTTTCTATCGAATCTTACCTATGTATTGATCAATCAAGATGAAGTCAGAGAGTTCGTTGGAAATACAATAAATGCCATTGACCTAACCTGCTCTCAGATTGATTAATCAATTCCATTCCAGATATTTCAACTAAAATTACAGTCTGTGCCACTAGGTAATATATTGTTCACCCATTGTTTAGACAATTACGTGGTAGTGTTCAGACCCTATATAAATGTATTTTTCTTTTGACCTAACTTAAGTCTCTCCTACACACAAATCGAGGTGACTCTTTTTCCTAGGGTTTCCTAGTATTCATTGAGAGACAAAGATGTGAGTAAGAGGTTACCTTAATGGTCATTGTCTTCTTCCTTTCTCACATTTAGGTTGAACCCATTGCTTATCTTTTTGGAAACTTTTCAACGAAAATGGGTTTCAACTAGACTGAGTTTTTGAGCTTAACATTTCACTTATCTTAGTATTCTCTAGCTGTTTGTATCTTCGTCACCTTGATTTGGTTGATGTTTGAGCTTAGACACTACATTCTGAAAATGATTTTGAGTGAGGATTTTTTGTATTTTTATGTGCTGTAACCTAGAGGGTTTGAGAGCTACAAGAGCTGTGAGTGCTATGTCCACTTTATTCCAACCACCTTGTCCAGAATCTAGAGTTCTAGATGAAGAATCCATGCATCAATGAGATTAAGGGTATGGTCCTTGGTTGCAGTTTGTGCTGAGGTGTTGAAGCAATCCTTGTGAGAGGAAATCCAAAGGGAAGAGCTGGATTAGAGCTGTCTGAAGGTAGTATTTCGGTCTGTATATTATTGGTCTGAGTTACAAAGGTTTTGCACGGGAATGAACCATCATTTGTAAGCTATTCCTCTCATAGTTGATTGATTCATGGTGGCGACCTATAACCCGGAGAGTTTTTCCTCTTGTTGAGGTTTCTCTTCGTCAACAAATCCCTTTGTGTTGATGATTTTATTATTATGCTATTTTGTGTTTTGATGAATGTGATAACAGGTTGTTGGAATTTTATCTTATGAGATTGAATATTTGTTTTGTGGAATGAACAGGTTTTCATGTTGTACAGTAAGCTGTAGTTATGATTTAGTTTGATTGATTGTGTTGAACGAATGATAAGTTTGTAGGCTGCTGATTTTGTCCTTAACTCACTTATTTAACTGAAACGTGTTTCTGTTAATAAGATTTTTTTTAATTCCGCATTAAACACCTATTCACCCCCCCTCTAGGTATGTTTTGGGTTTAAACTTGATTTCTCAGTCACACTTGTCATTATTGAGCTGGTCTAAAACTTAGATAATCAAGAGTGATTTGGAATTCATATACTGCTCCATATATCAATGTTATTTAAGTTCAGTCATAGAATATATTTTCTTATAAAGTTCGCCTGTAGGTTGAAGAGCATGATCGTATTCCTCTTTTGTTATCTTCAAACTAATAAGATTAATCAGAAATATGCTTACTGAGTGTGCTCAAAACATTTTTATCATTCAATTCATCAATGCTAGAACTTAATTTTTGTAAGTTACACTATAAATATATTTGTCAGTACTCCTCAGTATAACAAGCAGTAATCAGGTTATTTTTTTGGTATTAGACATCTCAGTTGGATATTATTTGCCGTATTATGACTTAGATATAGTGTAATGCCATTCAAAAACCTTTATTTATATTCATGAATTCAAATACTGTTATTATTATCTCCAATTTACAATGTAACATGCATCTCAAGAAATATCCCGAGAATCCAAAACTTAAAATTTTCTTTGAGATCTATCTATAAGAACTAAAAAGCATCCTTAATTTAGCAGCTCTGTTGTGTGTGTGTGTGTGTATGTGTGTGTGTATATATATATATATACATATCTAGACACATATGTTAAGAATTAAAAGAAAAATATTTATTAGACTAGAGGTTATATTAGATAATTTATGTTAAGTTAAATATGAATTCTAATTAGGTTTAGTTTTTCGTTTTTTTTTTTTAATATTACTAAGTTTAATTAATTGAGCGGAATTAAGCTATGTTCACTATATAAGATTTTATATTTTTCTTAATTTTAATTACGGAGTAGTGTTTCTTTCTTCTAGTTTATTTTCTCTTTTCTCTTGTGTAATTTGAGTTAGGATATTTCTTTTATTTTCCTACAACATTTAATTCTATAATAAATTTAAATTATACAAATATATTATAAGATTCTCAATGTAGCAGATTGAAATATCTAGTAAAACTACTTGGAGCAATGAATTTAAACAACAAAATGTCAGGAAATAAGGATAATCAACTTTAGCTTTCACGCAATCCTAGAGATATTTCTTCCGTGAAGTATCTAATCAGGATTGCTCAAGTCTTCTATAGAAGAGATAGAATGTAGCTATCATAGCCAGTCAACATTTTACTTTCTCTGGCAGTGGCAGGGCAAAAAAGTGTGATTAACCACGGGATGTTTCTGATCTGGGTCCAAGTCGAGGTGCGTAGATTTCATTAATAGCACTTGAAAGACAGTTATTGATACATTTTTTTGTTTATATTTCAACGAGATCACCTCTTTGATATTTAATTTGAACCCTTCGACATGACTAAACACCGATCAGGTTTTTAAATAAATTAAACCATCCAACTTGAAAAAAAATTGGAATCATGAGTTAATTGTATTATTGTAGAATACTTTTGATTATCTCTTTATTTGATTTTAGCTAATTAAATATGAGTCGGAGTTGGGAGAAACTAATCCATTAAGTGATGAGTCCAGGCATTTGACTTAAATACTAAGTGTCAACTTATAAAATATCTTTGAGAAATTGAAGTGGTAGAAACTTCAAGGTGGCTCATACGAGTCATGATCATCATTTAATGATTTGAGCAATGCAAACGGTAAGATCAGTAGCCGTTTGCATTCATGGCAATGGACCGTCTAGCATCTCTTTTATAAATATAAAGCAACAAAACAAATTTGTAAGCACTGTCAAAACCTTTAAATTGACGAGCTTCAGTTCTGAAAGTTAACCAGAACATGGCTCACGCAACTTTCTTCCTCTTTTCTCTGGCAACCCTAACAGCCCTGCATGGTATCTGTGACTGTGCACCCGATTATGCAGTCTTCAACAGGGCCGAGACAACCCCAGGTGGCATCCGATTCAAGGACGAGCTTGGTGACAAATATGCCTTTGAAACAATGGCAGAAGCTTCAGATTTCATCTGGAAGCTCTTCAAGCAGGACACCGAGGCAGAACGAAAGATGGTTCCTAGTGTGGACTTATATATCGATGACTTAAGGCCCATTGACGTTGCATACTCAACCAGTGGCGAAATCCATGTGGGCGATGACTATATTCAAAGCATTAATAGTTGTGATATCAAGCCAGACTTCAATGGGGTTCTGTATCACGAGATGACTCATGTATGGCAGTGGAGTGGAAATGGCCAAGCTCCAGGAGGACTGATTGAAGGAATTGCTGATTTTGTGAGATTGAAGGCTAACTACTCCCAGTCCAGTTGGGTAAAATCAGGGCAAGGAAACAACTGGGACCAAGGCTACAGTGTTACTGCTAGATTTTTGGACTACTGCAATAGCCTTAGAGATGGCTTTGTTGCTGATCTTAACAAGATGATGGTATATAATTACAGCGATAACTTCTTCGTGCAATTACTCGGGAAGACACCCGATGAATTGTTTAGTGAATACAAGGCCAAGTATGCTGTTTATTCATAATTCAGTCTAGCCAATAGCAGCCTCTTAGTATGTATAAATCATGAAAAGTTATGAAGATAATAAGGTGGCTGGAATTCTCATTTGGTCAGTCATGGTATAATCCATTATCCAGGAAATATTATTAATGAGATGTTTTCTTTAAATATGAACTCTATTATTTAGGTAGTTTATCAAATTTATTTTTGTTTAAGTGCTTATCTCTTATTGTAGTTTTAGTTTTCTTGCAGTTATTTGATTAAAGATGTAATGTTATTGTATTATTTTGGCCTTATAATCCAAATTATTGAATTTAGTTTAAATTTGATATATTTATGTGAAATTTAGATGTCATGACCCATCAGACTCATCAGAGGTCAAGCACTTGACAAAGATAACTGTCAGATGTCATTTATCATCGGATGTTCCACAACAGATAACTATATATATTGTCGGACAGCAAATAATCAACTGTCAAACTCTGTTTATCATTGAACTTCTAATTTCAAATATTGTTAAATCCTATTAAATGTCGTCTATCATTGGACATCCTACGATGTTGTCGGAGATCAAATACTCGACTATCAAACTATGTCTGTTATCCAACATCTAATACCGATCCAACATTATTAGGTACTTTTAGACATTTAACGAAGGATCATAACATAAATTTTTCAAATTGATGGTTACTTTTAACTCTTCCTTTACATTGACTGTATCTTTGTAATTCTTATTTATTTCGATTATTGTTTTTCAATTATTATTTTTCATGTTAACAAAATAACTCTGAATTATTTATTTCATGAATTGCTTATGGTGATATCTATCAAAACTATCACATAAGTTAATTAGATATTTTGTCATCTAATATACTTTTCAGCTTCAAAATCATATTTTCAAAACCCCTGTATAGTCTTTTTAATGATTGTCAAGAAACTTGTGAACTTTCTTGCCTTCCACCTGTTCTTTTGCCGACAAGTTTAATGTGAATATGTTATTTATAATCTCAAATAATTGATTTATCGATTCATTCACAAGACAAGTTTGGCCAACTTTGCGTAATTTGCATAGAATTTCACACAAATATTGACCATTTACTTAAATTTTCAAAAGCTTATCACAAATTTGTAGAATCTCCTGACCCGACTCGATCAAATTTTAAGTTTTACATATATTTGCAGGTGAATTCAAATTATTTTTATGTTGTAAATACAGACTCTTTATATAAATATAATTTATAAATATTAAATCGTTTCTATTTTTAATTGTTGCTCTTCAATTATATAATTATCATTTTATATAAAGAACATGTAAATGTTATACTAATCTATACTCTTCCATACCAAATTAACCTTTTCCGTTCTTTATAGTGTATATGGAATTTATGTTCTTGGCACATCTGCCTTTTTCTTCGAAATAATAATAATTTACATGTTACGTGTAAGGTTTAAATTTCGAATAGTCAAGTTTGGAAGGTTCAAATGTTGCATTAATTTCAAACAGAAGCAACGTATAACATTAGCAAAATATACAACACGAGTGAAGCGTATAATATACAAGGATGGGATCGATCATTATTTAAGATAAGTTATCGATATAAATTTTTAATCATTAATCTCACTTAATCAAATGGTTGAAATTTAAAGTTAACAAGTCACATTTAATAATAGGATGGGACCATATGAACCCCTAAACATACTCTACACATCCCATTTTTTAATAAAAAAGCAAAATCGTATATTACCCATAAAACAAATTATTCTAAGGATGTAACAAAAATATAATCTATGTGAAAAGTAATTATATTTTTTATTAAGATATATTTTATCGTATCCTAGTTTTAATATACATTATATTTATTCATATTTTATAAATTATAATTTTTTTTTCTTTGGGTATCAAATACATATGTTATGTCGTTATGAATACTAAGTCATTGAAAAGTAAATCAATCTTCCTTCTATTTGGAAATTAAATTTTAAAATAAATATAAAAGTTTCTGATAAAAATCAATCCTTTATTCCTTTTATTTGTTTGCAGTTACAAAAGACAATAAAAATTAAGATTTGAAGGATAGAAGAACCTCGGTAAAGAGTGAATACGACAGAGAAAATGATTATATATATATATATATATATATATATATATATATATATAAGTNTTTATATATATATATATATATATATATATATATATATATATAAGAAAATGCTAATCAATTGATAGAGGAAACTTAGAACAGATTGCGTAGGAGGGAGAAAATGATTTAATAAAAATATTAATAGATCGATAAATGAAACTTAGATTAGATAAGAGAGACAATGATTTATAAGAAGAAGAAAAAGAAAGTTAATCCATAAAATTAGAGACTACATAGTACAAAAACTCTTTTAATTTGTTTTAAAATAGGTATCTTAATTGTAAGAAAGAAAAAACCAATTATGCATTAAATAGATTCTCAATTTAAAATTGATTAGGTTTCTTAATATTTAGGAAATTTTATTTTTAAACAAAATATTAAGATAATATTTAATTAAATTCAATAAGGATATATTTGACATTTGAATGGGCGTATAAAGTAGAATTTAAATTTAAAAATTTGAGTAAGGGGTGCATAGAATATATTTGGGGGTTTATATAGCATTATCCTTAATTTGGGGTAGGCATATGTTAGGTTGAGGAAAATAGACCCAAGTTTGGGTAACATAGATCGACTAACCCGACCTAACCCGAAATGGTCGGGTCAGGTTAATCGGATTAGTAAATTTTCAATATTCTCAATTACAAAAATACCACTAAGCCAAATATCTAGCACCCCAATTATTCTTCCAAGGAACAACACAATACAAACACACATTTATATCCAAAGCTTAAAATCTAAGTACAAAAACATTCACACATTGTTACAACACAACACAAGTATATTGAAATTGAATCATAAATCCAAATCATAAAACTATTAATTAAAATGAACAAAACAAAAATTTTAGGTTATAACAACGAAAATTTGCAAACAAAGAGACAAGATGAATCTTGGAGAGCTTGTTACAAAGCTGACATTAAAACAAACCAATCATGCGTAACTAGCTAGTTACAGTTAAGGCCAAGGCCATGGTTAAGGTTGTTCTAAGTTTTCAATTTGTCAAAAGAATCTTCTTCCTCGTGTTTGAAATTAAAGAGAATTGAAGAAAATAACTGAAGAAGAATCTTCTCCCCAGCCGAAGAGGTGGTGCTCATGGTTGTGGGAGGGACTTGGAGGGAGTTGACTCGGCCAAATGAGTCGTACAATGCAAGGGGGGAGTCGAAGTAGAGGAAGCTAGTGATAGTGCCAATGAGTTGAGAGGCAAAGTTATCAAAGGAAGAAGAGAAGTCATCGAAGAGAATGGTGATTTGAGTGATGTGGCCAAAGAGGAAGCCTTCAACGTCGATCTGAAACGATGAGTTGGATTATTAAGGCTAGAAAATTTAGGGTTAGGTTTAGAAAATTAGAATATATACCTATTATTGTGTATGGTAAGGTATACAATAATAACATGCATCCACTGAAAGGTAAAGTGACACGTGTCAATTTTTTTTAAATATAGTTGGGTTTGGTTGGATTTCAAATTTATACAAGAAAACTCGATGCCAATCAGACATCAGTCAGGTTGACCAAACCCAACCCGATTTTGGATTTCTTAACCTCCTTAACCTGATCAAAACCAACAGGTCTGGTCAACTCAAGTAAATATGCCCACCCCTATCCTTAATATATTAATTTATCAATTTTTTATATAATTGGATTTGGTGGGATTAATGATTGAAAATTTATGTCTTATATACAATTTAATTTTGAAGGGAAAGTATACATTAATTTAGTTAAGTATTGAGATATTTTAGGTTAAATATTAGTGACTTAAATAATTTGGATCATACTATAATACATTGAATATAAGAATACATCACTTTATACAAAAGTTGTAAATCTGTATATAAAACTTGTAAATGATTATAAAAAATTTGTAAATGCATGTATATAACTTTTATATATTGGTTTATAACTTTGATGTAAATGATTGTTTGAAAAGTTGTGTACTTATTTACAAGTTTTATATATGTATTTATAATTTTTATATGTTCAATTATAATTTTCATATGAAGTGATTTATCCTTGTATTGATGTATTGTAGCTAAACCTTAAAAAATTTAATATAAAAGTTAAATTATGTTGATGGTTTAAAATCGCACCTAATGTATAAAAGACACATGTAAGAAATGCTTGAAGGAGATGACAAAGAGACGCCCCTTGGGGAGTAGTCATAGACGTCATGAAGAAGTGCCTTTTGTGTGGAACTAGGTAGGATGTGGGAGAGGTGGAGTTTTTGGTTGCCTCCTTGACGTGGAGTTCTCGGTTGCTTCCTTGAATTGGAGTTCTCGGTTGGCCTTGTAGAAGTGGGAGATCTTGGTTGATCTTGTGGAAGTGGGAGATCTCTATTGGCCTTGTGGGAGTAGGAGATCTTGGTTGATCTTGTGGAAGTGAAACATCTTGGTTGGCCTGATGAAAGTGGGAGATCTTAGTTAATCTTGTGGAAGTAGGAGATCTCGATGGCTCGGTGAAGATGGACAGTGTGACATCTCATGGATAGACATCTCAAGGTAAATGTGAAGCCTCAAGGTTGATGTGAAGTCTCATGGAGAGGGTGGCATCTCATAGAGCATGTGGCATCTCATAGGTAGTGCAAAATCTCATGGAAAAGGTTGTATCTCATGCAAAGGGTGGCTTCTAATGGGTAGTGTGACATCTCCTTTGAGAAAAATCACTCCAGGAACCTTCTCCCTTTCCTTTAGCTTCCAGACTTTCGACAAGGCTTCACCGAATTTAGCTACTAGTTCAAGGCTACACAAAAGTGAGAAACTTAGGGAGAGTTGGGTCTCTCATCGGTGATAACCCTCCAATGTTCAAGTTAGTAAAAGTGGTTGATTTATGTTTGTTGGAAAAAAATGAATATGCATAATTCAAGCCCACTTGTTGTTGGAGAGATGGAGGTAACTAAGGTGTCAGTGAGATAGTAGGTAGCCATGATACTAATGAGATGATGAGCGACCATGGTGCTAAAGAGATGGAGGCAGCCATGATGCTGAAAAGATGGTAGCCAAGATACCAATAAGATGAAGGTAGTCAATGTGCAACCGAGATGGAAGTGGCATAGGTGCAACCGAGATGGCAACGACCTAGGTACGATTGAGATGGAGGCGGTGTTGGAGAAATTCCAATAAAATAAAAAATGGAGTTACAAAATGAAAAAAAAAATGAAATCAGACGAACCGAGACATGAATATCTTGCTTTCTTTAAGGAGATTCAAGCCCTCTGTGATTGGCAAAGCTTTGAACTCAGTGCAACAGATTTTCTCAATGACTTGTCCCTTCTAGGATATAATAGCCCAACTATTCATCGTATAACTCAAACGAACTTTGCACAAGTAGTTCAACTCAAAGCTCCACCAAAAGAATGACCTTCTTTCCCAAAAATCTCTCAAATAAAAGTGAATGAAAATGTAAGATGATTGTGAATGTTGTTGTCGGCTAAGAATCATAAGGATAGTCCTATTTATAGCAGAAAATTAGCCACCAAAATAAATATATGTTATAATCTCATCATCAAGGTTACATAATTTTATACATTTACCTTTTATTTATCCTCCACCTTTAACCTCTTCACTTTTAACTTCCTAACTTCCAAAACCGTCAAATCTTTAAATAACCTATTAAAAGAGATGTGATAAATAAATTAAATATTAAAATGCACCAACAGGCGGCATAGTGCTAAAGAAATGGTGGCCAGCAAAGGTAAGAGAGATGGTAAGCAGTGAAGTTGGCAGAGATGGTGAGCAATCATGGTTGGACATGGTGAGCAATGAAGGTGCAAGTGTCTTCATGGAGACACTTTTATATCCTCTTTTGGAATCACCAACCCCCCCACACCACCACCCACCCCGCCCCGCACCCACCCCCCCGCCAATGTTTCAAGCTCCCAAATGGAGGTTATCATCCCGCACTTTGGGCCATCTTATTGCTTTTATAGTGCATCTCGCTACTTGACCAAAATCTTGACCCTTCGTTTAAATGATATGTCTTGATCTCAGTGGACTTTCTAGAAGATTTTTAGAATATTCTTAGGATATTCCTTAACCAATTTCGAGGTAAGGAAATAATACCACATGTAGTAGACATTGAGCCAAATTGAGAGTGCATTTTAGTCAAAGAACTTAAAAAAATACCGTCTACAAATTCTGTTAATGTATCTTCAGATTTATCATAAACTAAATTCTTGTAATGATTTTAGATGATAACGTTTTTATCTCAGTTTTTAAATATTTTATTTCAAATTATTTTTTTGAGCTTATAAAAAGAATTTTCTTTATATAAATTATGTTAGAAAAAAAGATGGTGACATCTATACGCAAACAGACAAGTTCCAACTTATATGTTATGTAGAGAAGTGCAATTCGCCACGGAAAGCCAGTCGGTCAACACAAGGGTCCAAGTCAAAATCAAAACCAAACTGAAACCGCGTAGCTTTAATGGTTAACTATGTATTTTGTTTGATTTTTATTACCATTCACCGGAATCGTCGCTAGTTGCGGACATTTTTGGGTTTGAACTTTTCAATGAGCAAGGCTTTGCTCATTCAGTTGCAGTCGTTTTTTTCTAACATATCTATATATTAAAGAATGAACAAGTTAATTAATTTGGGAGGAATTAATCTAAAAAAGAGTTAATTCTGATCTGTAACGTATTAATCTAACATTTTATTTACAAGATTTCTTTTTAATTATTTATCGTCCTTAGTTGGTTTTAACATATACCTCAACGCTTATAATTTTAGATATTAAAAGCGAAAAAATATTTAATATTTATAATTTTAGAATATCAAATATACGAGATGATCCAAATTCATATCTAATGATCTAATCAAAGTAACCATCCATACCTACTTACAATTACTTGGGATAAATTTTGAAGCTGATTACAATTATATAATATTAAGAGACAAACAAAATGTGAAAAGTAAAATTCCGGAAATTGCAAGTTTTCTTGTTATTTGAATAGTATCATTAATAATTATATTACTTAGTTAATAAGTCTAAAATAATATTAATTTCAAAAAATTAATTTAAAAGTTATATTATAATTGATTGTTAATGTAAAAATATATTTTTATATCAAATATTTTTAGAAAAACTATTAACCCCTGTATTTGATATTTTTTTATCTAAATATTAAATTAATTTTTAAATTATTGTACATAATTCAGTTCAATCGAACTAAACCGATTATAAGACACTCTTATTTAATCTAATCTAATGCAATCTAATGTTAAGAAAGTCCAATAACGTAGTCAATACGTTTAAAACTAAAAGTCCTTACAAGGATATCTTGTAAGATCATGTGATCCACTAAGCAAAGAATGGTCAAAGACAATTTTGACGATATAGACCGACAAGATCAGCGAGCACTCTATATAAATGCGTAGCGAAACACACTAATTAACAAGCATTCATAAGCCTATCAAAGAATTAGTAACCACACAAAACATCATGGCTCACTCAACTTTCTTCTTCGTTTGTTTCCTTGCCCTTGTGTCATTGCATGGCGCTCAAGCAGTGGAGTACGTAGTCAACAACAGGGCTGCAACAACCCCCGGCGGCATTCGTTTCAGAAATGAGCTTGGTGCTGAATACACCAAGCAAAGAATGGCAGCCGCGTCGGAGTTCATCTGGAGAATTTTCCAGCAAAACACAGCAGCAGAACGAATCAACAGGCCACAGGTGATCCTCTTTGTCGATCAGAACGTACAGCCCATTGCGTTCGCGGTCAACAATGAAATCCACGTAAAAGCTGAATACATCGAAAAAATTACTGGCGATATCAAGTGGGATTTCAATGGAGTCCTGTTCCATGAGATGGTGCATGATAAGTACTTAAAAGTGTACATTTATTATGAGTTTAAATATCATTTTTACACTTTAAGTGCTATTAATTTAAGT
>JANLJB010029003.1:0-12897 GCA_026212285.1 Bursera cuneata | reverse complement strand
TCTATGAAAGTCATTAAAATAAAAGTCTATAAAAGTCTTTCATAATCATGAAGAGTCTATAAAAGTCATTAAAAATCTATAAGTCTATAAAAGTTATTCAGTTATAAAAAATCTTTAAAAGTCTAATTGAATACACCCCCGTAAGACTGAACCTGACCGATTTGCCAATGGGGATGCGCTAAATTCCCTCTCTGGCATATTCCCAGCCTACACGCATACAATTCAACTCACGTTTTTCTTGCGGCGGCCGCTGAAAAATGGTGAAAAACGGTTTACATACAGCTACCAACCACGACATAAAGCAATCCAATCCAAAAGCATTTCCCAAATAATTATTTCCAGAAAATACGTTAAACCTTCAATCATCAAAACAAAGAAAACGTAGAAGAAACAAGCATCTTAGCAATGGAAACGTTGATGGAAACTGAAGAATACAACTGGAGAGAGGTGATTTTGCCATCTTTGATTCCAAAGGTTCCAGAGCCAGAGCTTGAGCGTGAGACGGGCGAGAGGAGGAGAGGCAGAGACATAATGATAGCCATCGATCACGGCCCCAATAGCAAGCATGCGTTTGATTGGGCACTCATCCACCTTTGCAGGCTGGCAGACACCATTCACCTCGTCCTTGCGGTTTCGAGTATGAAAACCATAATTGTCTCGCTTGTTTGTTCGTGTAATTCGTTTATTTTGATGAAATATTGATTTTTGTTGTGTGTGGCACGTGGGTTCGTGTAGGTGTTCATAACCAGATTGTGTACGAGGCGAGCCAGAGACTAATGGAGAAGCTTGCTGTGGAGGCTCTTGAAGTTGCCATGGTCAGTGATTAAGTTGTGTTTTTGTTTTAAATAGATTGTCATGTCTCACGACTGAGGCTAGTATATATGGAATTTTTTTTTTTTCTTTTGAAGGTTGAATTTAATCAGACAATGAACGAAAACATTGAATCTGTTAAAAATCAAAATAGCCTCACCAGCCATAATCATAATTAACCCTTTAAACAATCTTATCTATTTTAATCTGTTATTGCTTAAAATATACTATAGATGAAGATCTTTGATGTCGTATTGTAGTTTGGTGAAGTAGATCTACTGGTGAAATCCTCACATGCATCTGTCAACCTGAATTAAAGTTTCAAAATATTGTATGATTCAACTTCTTGATGTAACTTTGTGGGCCAAATCTCATTCACCAGTTGGTGTTTTGGAACAGTAAGTGTTGGCATTAAATTTTAGTTAATTATATGGATCAGGTGAAGACTGTGGCTCGTATTGTGGAAGGAGATGCAGGTAAGGCAATTTGCAAGGAAGCTGACAGGTTAAAGCCTGCAGCTGTGGTTATGGGTACCCGAGGCAGAAGCTTAATACAGAGGTTAATTCCTGTTTGTTTGTTTGTGTTTAGTGTAGTTTACTTACATTTTCAAATGGCTCTCCCTAACGTTGTTGGATTTTTTCTATAGTGTACTGCAGGGAAGTGTGAGTGAGTATTGCTTCCACCACTGTAAATCCGCTCCCATTGTAATTGTTCCTGGAAAAGGTACTACTTTCAATCAATCAAATCTTTTTCATTAAGTTGACTGGATAAGTTGAATCTGCTTAGGTTAGTATAACTTATATGGATCTTTTTGTCTGGAGCAGCAGAAGCTGGTGACGAATCAATTATATGAAGGAACTAGTAGCATGCATGTGGGGTATTGTAAGTCATGTACTTTGATTTTTCTGTAACAACTTAGCTGATTTTTTCTGTCTAGGGTTGTGAGGAGTGCATATGCTTGATAATGTGTTAGGAAATATTTGCTATTTTGTGGTTGATTGTCTCTTTTATAAAGGGTGGTTGTGAGAACGTATATATTTGATTTTATGTTAGGAAATATTTACTATTTAGTTTTGCTAATACTTTGGGCTTGAATGTATTGTAACTTGTAGTTTATCTACTGTGAATGAATTGATATCCTGTGCTGAAATACATGATAATAAGCAATCTTTGTCCATGTTTTTCTAGTCTTTCAAAGCCTAGAGGCATAGAAATTTTTTAGTCTTGTTTTTGTCTGATGCATCTAGGCTGCATCCTGATAAGCTCTAGACAAGTTAAGCTTCTTTCAACAAAGAGCATCTCGAGCTTTCTGGTTTAGTTTCATATTGTACTTAAAATAGGAGCACCTTTCTCTCTTGTCCAAGTTGAAATGTATCCAATCTATGTATACTATCTCAAACTCTTTTGCTCCACTTGTCATAAGCCTTTTGTCTTTTCATCAGTTTCATCTAGGTTAGGTCGAAAGAATAAGGTTATGTCACATTTCAGTCAATAAACAAATTATTAATCATATATAACAAAATTCAATTTATGAGTTTGGGAATGATATATTTTAAACGAAACCAATTAATACAAATGCAGTTTGACCCTACTTACCTTAAGATAAGTATCTTAACATTCTGACTTCTGGGGGAAGTAAGCCAAAAATTCTGCTGGTATTTTAAATGCAGTTTTCTGTTTTCCGTTCCTGCAGTTTGCATTGTTTGGTTTCATTAAATGAAAACATCTTATGAGCAAAGATCAAAGTATACATATCTGGCCTCTTTCTTGTTTTAATATAAGTTGGTCTTGGCTTTAAGGAATGTTTTCTCTACGCATCTGCTTGGTCTCTAGTGTGTCATGTCGGTCTTTGATACTTGATAGCTGACAGTTTTTTTCATTATCGGTTTTTTACGCAATTTTTTATTTATTGGTTTCTAATTCTTGATAATGCATTTAAAAAGATTTATCGGTTGTCAACAAAAAAAAAAAAATTAGGTTTATATTAAGATATAACAAAATGTTTTATTATTATTATTAGTATTGAGCCAAATAGTGATTGTCCGACAATCTATCAAGCTACAATCTTGTGTGTCCTCTCAGGAATTGGGGGCAATAAAAGTTTAGATTTTTTTTTTTAAGGATATTTTGAATGCTTTCTACTAGAAATAAATATTTAACTATAGAAAACATAAAAATTGGAGTTTCTGGAGTTTATTAGAGTCAATTTAAGACTGAACATGACTATTAAGTATTTATTTAAAGTATAAACGAAAAAAATTCTTTTAATTGAATAAGGAATCAAAGTTTGTATTTGGTATGTGGAGAAATAATCCCCTTATGTTATACTATTCAATTCTCGATGATGAATCGAGATAATAGCTCAGATATTGTTATTCATGATGTGGATCGATTCAATATCATTGAAATGTAATTCGTCCCATGGAATTTAGTTGTCAAAGGTTTATCATCTCTATAGGATTCTGTTCTACTCCCTGACCCATCGACCTGGAATCAAGTGAATTCCTTGTTTCCAAGCCCGGCCAAGGTCCACTCCTTTGCCTGGCCTGATTGGTCTTATTTCATTTTGAAAATGAATCTTTTGATTTCATTCCCCAAGGGCCAAAGGTCTCTTCTTCTGCCTCAGTTGATCCTTCAGCAGATCCTTTTTCGACTTCCTTCCTGTCTGGGATTTTCATTTAAAAAGCAAAGGAATTTGCTTCGGCCTCTCTCTTTTGTTATGCCCTCTGCCGAGGAAAGGGATGCGCGGAGTTTCTTCTCGCCCAGCCCACACGAATGCGTTTCAAATCACGTTTACACACCGCCACCAACCAAAACATAAAGCAATCCAAACCAAAAGCATTTACTCACGATCACCAAACAAAACCAATTAATTGTTTCCAGAAATCACAATAAAGAAAACATGGCAATGGAAGATGTGGAATTCAACTAGAGAGAGGTGATGAAGTAGCCGGAATGAAAGTTTTAAGTCAGTGTATGATTCAGTGAAAATGAATTCCAACTTGATGTAAACAACTTCGTAATATAACTTTGTGAGTCAAATCTCATTCATCAGTTGGTGTTTTGGGAGAAAAGTGTTACATTATGATTAAATTTGAGTTAATTATATGGATGAGGTGAAGACTGTGGCTCGGATTGTGGAAGGAGATGCAGCAGGTAAGGCAATTTGCAAGGAAGCTCACAAGTTGAAGCCAGCAGCTTTGGTTATGTGTACCCGAGGCCTCTGCATTCTGTTCACAATGTAGCTCTGGTTTGGTCCCTTTCTTGTTTAAATATATTTTTGGTTTCTGCTTGGAGGAGGAATGTTTGCTCTAGGCATCTGGCTTGAAATTGCACGTAAAATTTACTTTGCATATGAACCCTTCTAATTATTTTAGACACAAATTGCACAAACACTTATAATTTATTCAAAATTTTATTGCTCGTCTTGATCTAATAATTGATCATTACCATGAGTAATTAATTAAGCTTATTAGCCGCAACAACATTGGTTTTCTCCCTCCAATAGGGACGCATTTAGCGGAACCTTCAATACATTCTCCGCAGTCTTTGGGCGTTACGCATGACCCATGACAATTTTGTAGCTGCTCTACCTCTGGATCAACAATTCAATAAATCAAATTGACAGTAGAACCAGTCGATTTCCCATTTACTAATATTAGCATTAAATTATATAAATCATTCTAGCAAAGGAAACATTTGTTTATAAAAAATAATTTAACATTTTTTCGATGTCTTCACATATGTTTTAAGGACAAACGTTAAGTTTACCTCTATTACATCAATTATTTTAGCTATTAAATTAAGTAAAATGAATAACTATAAATTTGCGTTAAAATCTCAAACTTAAAAAATTGAAAAAAAGAAGAAGAAGATCATGTATGAGAAAGAGAAGTGACGTATTTACCAATGGAGTAGGAAAAAAGAACAAGAGACAGAAGAAGGATTGAAATCAACTGTAAATTTGATGAAGCCATATCTTGTATAGTATTACAAGTTCTTGATATGATATGAGTAATTATGTGAATTAGGAGAAGGAAGCATGCATGCAGTTTTATATAGCATAATGAATTTAAGGTCATGCTTTCTACTTTATTCACAAACATATCTATGGCCTAACACATTATTAGAAATAAAATAATAGGTTGACTTGTTTCTTTCCATGTATAAATTGTGCAATTAAACCATATAATAGCTCTCATAATCACTTGCTATTCAATAAAAAAAATCTTTATTTTAGATTTCTTTCCATGTATCTTTAGTTTTATAAGTATTTAATTTGTTTTTAGTAAAGGGATTTTAGAAGGAAAAAAATTTATCAAAAAGATTTTTGTTATGAGGGAACAATAAAGTAAACTTTTAAAATAAACTAAAATGTTTTTAACATTTTGAAACCTTAAGAAATTTAAATTTGAGTTTACAGAAGAGCTTATTTAATTGTTTATTAATTTTTCATAATTGACAACCAAACAACTTAAAATAATTTAAAAGAACTTTTAAATACAGATAGTCTTAATATGTATCCTAAAAGTACATATCAAGATATTAAAAAAAAGCGTTTTTTCATTATTCTAATCATGCAAAATAAAAAAATAATTAAATTAACACAATTTCTAAGATAGATTAATGATTGTAATTACATGAGTATAACCGAAAAATTCTAAAGATACATTAGAGTTGATAGCATTCAAACTCTCCACCCTTTAGAACCCTTTTTGTACAATTACTATTAGACTACATCATATTTTGTACGTGTTATATAAATTTTTTAATTTATTGTATTAAAAATTAACAAAACCCGACCAACCTGATTACTGACCCGAACCTGACAATGACATGATCATTTGGGTCCGTTGAAAAAATAACCTGACATCGGGTAGACTTCTTCTAACCCGATCTATCGGATACCTACTCTACTTAACATGTGTCTTTTAAGATAAATGGTAAGACTACTCTTTTAAATATTAAAAAATCTTTTCCCCAATAGATAAGTCAAAATAAACACTTTCTCATTCAATCTCTTTATAAATATAAATAAGTCATATCACTTGAAACACAAAATTTAAGATTTATAAAATTATTCCATTGTAATAGATTTTGCTATTGCTTATTCATATGATCGATACTATTATTTTCTAAGTCGTATCTCAAGTTATGTTACAATCATTTAGGAAGTCATAATTTCTCGTATGAACTCAATCACTTATCTCAGTAATTAAACATCCATATGATCCTTATATGTTTTAATTGGTATATACTAATTGATACATTCGGGTAATTGTCGAGCACAACTGTAAAGTAATAAGATTATGTTGTCGAGTATCGAACTGTTTTTTAAGTTGGATTATTTTCGAAACGTACTTATTAAAAGGCTGTTATTGTATAAGTGGTTATGGAATCACGTCAAACCTTTAGGAGCGAACGTAGCAATGGAAAATGTAGAAGAGTACAGCTGGAGAGAGGTGAAGCTGCCATCCTTGGTTCCAAAGGCTCCAGAGCTTGCGCGTGAGACAGGCGAGAGAAGGAGAGGCAGAGACATTTTGATAGCCATTGATCACGGTCCTAACTCCAAGCATGCATTTGATTGGGCACTCATCCACCTTTGCAGGCTGGCCGACACCATTCATCTTATCCACGCGGTTTCCGGTATGAAACCATACTTGTCTCGTTTGCTTGTTCGTATAATTCGTTTCTTTTGATGAAAGATTCACTTTTGTTGTGTGTTGTATGTGGGTCGGTTGGTGTAGGTTTCAATGACGAAGTTGCTAATGTGGGGAGCCAGGAGCTAATACAGAGGCTTGCTGTGGAGGCTTTTGAAGTTGCCATGGTCAGTGGTCTATTTGTATTTCTTTCTAAACAGTTTTGTCCGATTTTTATCTGTTATTTCTTATAATAAATTAAAAAAATGAAAGTCTTTAATGTAGTATTCTTTTATTTCTTAGAACTTTGTTACTTTGATGAAGTTGATCCACTGCTGAAATCCTCACAGGCATCTGTCAACCTGAATCAAAGTTTTAAATTAGTTTATTTTTCAGTGAAAAGAACCTATTAAGAGTCTGATGCCTATTTATATGGATCAGGTTACGACTAGGGCTCGGATTGTGCAAGGAGATGCAGGTAAGGTAATTTGCAAGGAAGCTGAAAGGTTAAAGCCTGCAGCTGTGGTTATGGGTACCCGAGGCAAAACCTTATTACAAAGGTTCTCTGTTTGTGTGTGTTTAATGTGGTTTTCTTGCATTTTTAATGGCTTAGCCTCACATTGTTGGATTTTTGTATAGTGTACTGCAGGGAAGTGCGAGTGAATATTGCTTCCACAACTGTAAATCTGCCCCTGTCGTAATCGTTCCGGGAAAAGGTACTACTTTCAATCAATTACTCTTTTTCATCTGTTGATTGGATAAGTTGAATTTTCTTACTCTAGGATAACTTATACAGATCTTTTTGTTTGGAGTGGCAGAAGCTGGCGATGAATCAATTATATGAAGGAACTGGCACTATGTATTAAAGGATTTTAAGTCGTGAACTTTGCTTTTACTGTAACAACTTAGTTGATTGTTTCTATAAGGGTTGTGAGCCGTGCATATATTTGATGATGTGTTCGGAAATATTTATTATTTGTGGTTGATTTTCTCTGTTATTAACTTTTGTGAGAAGGCACATATTTGATATTGTGTTAAGAAATACTTAGGCCTTGAATTTATTGTAAGTTACATGTACTTTGAATGAATTGATAATCTATTGAGCTGGGCAAATTCTACTGAAATTCATGACAGTAAGCAATCATTGTCCATGTAATTCTAGCATTTCAAAACCAAGAAGCAAGGAAATTTTTTAGTCTTCTTCTTTTTGTCTAATGAAGCTAGGCTGCATGCTGATAAGCTCTAGAAAACTTAAGCTCCTATCATCAAACAGCCTCTCTAGCTTTCTGGTTTGGTATCATACCGTACTTAAATTAAGGAGCATCTTTCTCTTCGTCCAACTTGTTGAAAAGTATCCTTTCTGTGTCTACTTTCTCAAGGTCTTTAACTTCCACTTGTTTCATCTAGATTAAGTCGAGAGAATAAGGTTATGTTACAGTATGAAGTCAATAAATAAATTATTAAGGTTATGTTACAGTATGAAGTCAATAAACAAATTGTTAATCATTATAAAAAAAACTCAATTTAAGAGTTTAAGAATAGCGTATTTTAGAAGAAACCAGTTAATATAAATGCTATTTGAACTTATAGATGCTCTTCACTTTTTTAGTATTTTTAAGATTCTGACTTCTGGGGGAAATAAGCCAAAACTTCTGCTGGTATTTTAAGTACAGTTTTCTGTTTTCTGCCTCTGCAGTCTGCTTCTGTTCTAAATGTTACCTTGTTTGGTTTCATTTAATTGAAAATCATATGAACAAAGATGAAAATGTACATATTCCTAATACATCTCTGGTCTCTTTTTTGTTTAATTATTTACTGGTCTCTGCTTTAAGGAATGTTTGCTCTAGGCATCTGGTAAATCTTCTTTCTCAATCAAGTAGATGAATCTGATAATCAAGATAAGTTCAACAACACTGGTTGATAGTGGAGGGCAATCAACATCCTCCACTTTGCCTGCATTTTATGAATGAACTTTCTTCTTTGCACGCCCAAAATTTTTCTCACCGATCCTTACAGCGCATCAATGACAAATCTTAAGTGCCCCATTTTGCTTGCCTATATTTATTTATTTGTTTCCTATATACATGGCTCTGCTTTGCCAAGAGCATGTCTAGATGCCATCACCATCTAGCATAAAACTGCACTAAGATAAGCCTGCCACCTTGTCAATAGGGTCAACTTGGTCTGAGCTTATTCATGCCTTAGACACTTGAATAATCAAGGTGGGGTTGTCTTGCTACGGCTGTACAAACATTAGCTGGGTATTGTTGGGGCCTAATATTTCGTAGTGTAACAATCCTTCATACTTGGGCCACATTTCTGGGCCATTTTTTTGCCAGATCAATTTATAGTCTGGGTTGCTCTGGCCACAGAAAAGTTGAGCTTTCTCATTGTAGGATGTTCCATTCCAAATTCGCATGAATAAGAGAAGAGAACTCAAAACTTTAAACAATGTCTATGTTGTTTGTGTCTTCAAAAACCTCTCAGATATAGAGTCTGGAGGCTTCATAGGCTATTTATTGCAGGATTCTTTTGTGAAGGTAAAGACACAAACGTAGGAGCTTGCTAGCTACAAATAAATTTTCAGTGTTGCAATAAAAGTACACACATAGTGAGAGAATCTTCGTAGTTTTAAACTTTTTCTACCTTGGAATTGCACAATGGGAAAGGTGGTGGAGAGAGAAACGTGAAAGATTATGTGGAAAAAAAAAATATTTATGTAAATATTTACTTATCAGAAAGCCGAAAATGGGGCCAAGAAAGAGAAAAGGCAATATCATCTTTCACTAACCACAGAAAACAAAGAGAATCAAAGAGATCTTGCCTGTGGATGAGGCCAGGTCCACCTCTTTCACTGTTCCTTATGGCTTGAAAATGAAGGAAAAGCTAAGGCTATTGTGACTCCAAAAAGAATAATATACAAATGAAGGTGTAGGCACACCTTTGTTGGTCCCCCCACTCGCCGCAACCCCCACTGAAATGCTCCTTTCCCTGTTCATTAACCCAAGATTATTAGTTAGAAATGTATAAACCGAAAGTCATAACAATTCTGGCCAATATCAACATTTTGCTCATCTGTAAATGCACGAAAATTTGTTTTTGTGCCAAGCTTACATCTTCTTTTTCACTTGAAAAAGTAGTTAAGGTAGAGTTTTATCTGCTTTAGATTCTTGTTTTGAATTTATGCATGTCGACGCAATGTGCATAGAAAATTTGGTTAGATCTTCTACAGCAATGTCTGGTTTAAGTAAGCTGTTAACTATAGATTACATTAATCACCTATTTTAGATTATATAAGCTAAATAGATATGAAAGCTACTTCAATAGGAGTCATTTTCTGTATTATCTTAGAATCAGTAAAGGAGGAACAGAAGATATACCTTTACAGAATCACAGTTTATTAGTTGTATTATCCAATTCAGTACTTCAGGCCCCGGCTAAGAGATGGCTTTCCTCAAAACTCAAATAAATAAATTAAAAAAATAAAAAGCAATACAAGATTTTAGCCGTTTGAAAGTCTTGTTTATTAATTATTAAGTGTCACCTGAACTGGAATTAAGATAACTCAGATGTTCAACATATTCATTTGCAGTGATAAAATTAGTGAATCTAATTAATGTAACTTAAGGAGTTGGAATTACTCTTGGACCGGATACCATTCCAACGAATTGAATCAGGAAGGAGTGGATGTCCTTGGCCAGTACCCTCTCTCTCTCTCTCTCCCTCTGTCTTTCTTCATATAATTGATGCCCCTTATTCCTCATAATATTTGCTAATTATCAGTGTCTCAATCAGAAAATATATTATTGTCTCAAAAGGGAGCCGAAACGCGGTCCACCAGTAGGCTCATGTCCTCTGTCCTTCGTGGGAGACCTTCAAGCTATTACTCAGGTTCAACCAGCAGAGGGACAACTTGTACCAATGGCCATCATGATGCATACCCTTCTGCATTATATAATTTTTTTGAGTTCTCAATTTGCATCCCAATCACATCCTCTGGTTTCATACGCCTGTTTTCTCTCTTGTGATTGTCTGTCAATGGAGACATTGGATAACTGGGTCCACAAAATGGTTATGCATATAGTAATTACTGAAAAGGAAAAGAAAAATTTGTTGTTGCAGGATGTGAACCGAACAGGTCTTGTTTTGCTTGCAATGTCACCTCAACTTTTTATCCCCTCTAATTCTTAAACTTTGGTCCCCTGCTCCATCCCCATCAACCTTTTATTATTATTAAATTGTAATTGTAACTCAACGTATAGTGATCACAATGCAATAAATAGAAGGTTAAAATTAATAGGTATCAGTCTTATTCATACTATGTCTCAAGTATACATACAAATTATATATACGCTATGTACTTAGCGAACAAAAAAAGAATCTTGATCATAGGCATTTTAGAACAATGGCTTCATCAAAGGAATTGTATTGATTCATAATAATTCTCTGACTCTGATTCACATCTCCATCTTTAGATTGCTAGCTTCAATGGAATCTGCAAGAATATAAGTTACTTTTAGATTCAGATTCAACACTTACAAGCAGCAAGTTGCCAGTTCTTGATATGCAGAAATTCTAATTAAATGGGCTTCACGGAAGTCTGTGGACAATGGACATGCTCATGGCTGCCCATCTCAGATCTTCTAGAAAACTGTGAGCATAAAATATTTTTTTATTTTTTCCACTTGGGGATGTGTAAAACAATCAAAAATATTGAAACTGTTTGATAATCCAGATGATAGAGCACTGATCACATACACCAATAGGGACCCAGTTTTGCTTTGTCTTTGTTATATTGCATATGTTGATATGCAATATGCACCAATCCATTAATAGGTAGTAGCAGATAGCCATGGCGTGATTGGGAAGCCAAAATGCGCTACACCTTTAATTGCCTCCCTTTTTTCCAGAAGAATTTTTGTGGGAATATTGTGATCATGGAAAAAAATCTAATTGTTTTAATCATTTTAGAATGAAAAGGATAGAAAGTTGCAGAGGACCCAGTTTTTCCAAAGTGAAATCATTAACATATTGTGGGGCTCTATAAGGTCTTTATCACCCGGTTGTTAAGCTTACTTTGCTTCATTATTTTCTGCCTTAAACTTGGAAAATAATCAAATCAAGAAAGAGAGAGAAGATTGACAAGACATGTTTAGTTTTGTCTACCTGTAAACGGTTGAGATGGAAAGGATGTTGTTGATGATCTTCCTTGATCAAAGGCCAAATTGTAAAGATTTTGCAAATCAGCATCCCAAATTGATGAGGGCTGTAGCTGCAATGTTAGTGCTATCCATGTGAGTGAAACAGTAAACTTATGCAGAATGAAAAGAATAGAAGAGAACCAGAAAAGTGTAGAAAAGGAATCAGAAATTACAGCAAAGCAAGATGCATCAAGAAAGGTTTCTGGGATCGATACAGGAGCACTAATGGTTCTCCGAAGCCCCATATCAGAATGGTTCATCCCCATTTCCAATCCTGAACATGAAACCACTTGTTGAATTGGATTATACTGAAGGTAGGCTGCAGGATTTGTCATTTCGGATGACATTCCAATTGCTGGGAAATTGGTTGGACAGGCAGGAAATGCCTATAGAGTAAAAGATAATAAATGAGTGTTATTAACAAGATAAAAAGCATAGATTATACAATAAACAAGCTAAATATACTATTTTTTAATTTTGGCTCACCTCTTTGGCAAAGAAGTTGTCAACGTTGCAGTCAAGCCTGGGATTCACAGCAGCTAGTTTCATTGATAGGAACTGTTTATCGTGATGATCAGAAGATCCAGTTAACAATATGAAGAAATATTAACTGTAAAACAACTATAATTACATATATATGTTAATTAGTTACCTCTACTTGTCGTTGAAGAGATTGAACGTAGTTTATGATTTCATCAAGCATTCCAGCCTTGCCTGTGATCTTGTTGCAGCCTGGTACTAAATCTTGTAAATATTTCATTCTCTCACTGATTTTTTCCCTTCTCACCTATAAAAAGTAAACAGATAATTGCATAAGACTTTTGGGAATTGATTATAAAAGCAGAGAAACTTTTTTCATGTTATATCATGTGTATACCTAAACAATAGAATACTAAAATTACAACTCACTCTTTCAGCTAAGCTATGGCTATCAGTGGCCTGACCACGCCGTGCCCTGACATGAATGTAATCAGGCTTTTGGACTTCAGAAACCTTTGAATTCTCCTTTGAAGTATCAGCAGATGTTTCTCTGTTGTTGTTGCTGTTACTTTTGTTGTTGTTGTTGTTGTGTTGGTCTGTGATCTTCGAATCTCCCTCTTCTGCGCATCCTTTCATCCTTTTGTCTCTGGTGTCATCTTCTGCACATACCTATACGGACCCAAAAGAGACTTTTTAACTACCATTAATAATCTCACCAAAATGAATGGCGCAATTAAGAAAGTTGAGTGCTCAAAACAGAGAGCCAT
>JANLJB010029002.1:0-12896 GCA_026212285.1 Bursera cuneata | reverse complement strand
TTTCCCCAACTTTAAGAAGAATCAAACTTGGAGGATGCGGGTCATTATCCTGGTGAAGTCAATGAACAATAAAAATCATATTTAAATTTGGACAAGTTATAAGATTGGTGGAGTTTCTTATGACAACAAACTCAAAGTACAAGCATAAAAAAGCTGGAAATGTGATTCTCACTTTCCATGCGGAGCTTAATTCGTTCATTCATGCGTCACAGAGACAGAGTAATCATGTGCTATTTGAAAAGGGTCCAAAGTAGTTTCACCATCATTTTATGAAATGCATTAAAATCAAGTTCTATTTCATTCATTTCCGTTTTTTAATATTACCAAGTTGAGGAAACCCTAAAGTATTTGAGTTTTGAAAATAACGAAGATTATAATAATTAATCTCAACCATTTAACGTGTATTAATCAAAGGTTAAAAATTAGTCATAGAACCTTACTCATTAAGTGAAATCTAATAAATTTGTGAAGGTATGATCAACTTTCTTTAGAATGCTTTAAGTTTTTAATCCACTCAAGTAAGAGTGCAATATTTTCTAATAAAATTTAAAATAGAAAGTGCCCTAATCAAGATTTTATACTAAAATCAGTTACATTAAATTTGTTTTCTTTATCAAATTAACTTATTGAGAGATTCAGATAGTTTGATATAAATTTTTTTTGTTCGTATTCCATTTTTCTTATTGAGAGATTCACTACATTAATTAGAAATAATGACAATTTATTATTATTATTTTTTTATATAAGCAACCGAGTAAGAGATTTACAAAATTCACTAGTGCATATATATATAGGAAGCATAACTTTTGACACAAATTTTTTAATATAAAATTAGATATAAAGTTCTAACCATTCATCCATATAATCCAATGGTTAAAAAGATTAATGTGTTGACATCATGAAATTCAACCTTTTAACTTTAAATCTCAACCATTAAATTTTTTAAGATTAAAAATTAGGAATTTATATCAAAAGATTTATATATATATATATAAGACGATTTGATCGTTTAGAATCTAACAAGTCATTTGGTAAATTTGATCATGAATTTATAGATCAACAACATTGATTAGGATATCTCATAATAGATATTCTAGTTATAAGAATTTAATAACGTTGATTTTTATAATAGGTATATAAGGATTGAAAAATATTATATGGAAACTTTAAGAGGATAATTCCTAAAATGAAATTATGACTTTGATAAGTCCCATTTTGTTTCCAAATTTCTCTGCTCCTCTTGTCTATATTTGTCATCTAAATCATCTTGAATTGGTTTTTCAATAATCCAAGGTGGGATGTATGTCTGACCAATTCTTGTGCACATTCCACCCATCTAGTTAAATCTCTAAATAGGTTTTTTTACATTATTTTTGAGTTTTAAAATTATTAAAAGTTGTGCATAGATACCAAATTGACTAACAATCATGGCTTCATACAACCTGCAAAATGGTCTTTTCATTTCTCTCTTCTTGCCCCCCAATTTTCCCTATAAATAAGTTTCGTTCCTTGCTTACAACACCACTACTAATTCTTATATTCAATTCGCTCTCTCCCTCTCTTTCTTATTAATACCTCCGATTCACTTGGAAACAAGCATAATGGCCTCCTTGTGTCTCAAAACAAGCCTTATCCCGTCTCTCTACTCTCAGCATCTTTATTCTTCAAGCCTGTTTACATCAAACACTTCTTCTCTCCCTGCAGGCAGTGACCTCAAGGTTTTTCTCTCTCTTTCTATCATCAATAATAATGGTTCAGCTATGTCGGGTTGTCAGCTTTGTTCAAGTTGCATCGGTTAACTACTAGTGTATATCTTGTTGTTATTATTAATCAGAAGAGGATGTCCAACCTGGACTTATTGAAAGTCATTGAATTTATAAATTAAGATTCCTTTTTTGTTTTCATGGTTGTGGATTTGTGTGTACCGTGCTGACCCTATCTCTCCCTTTGTTGCATTCCTAGTTCAATGGAACTAGAGCTGCTCTTGACAAACATAGTACAAGTGACACCAAGGTGAACGCGACCCGGCAAAGAACAGGACAGATGATCGGAGAGTTGAAAAGATCGTTTCCTAGTTATTCAGGACAAAAGCCATCCACTCCTATTCTCGACTCCATTAACTCTCCAGCCGACATGAAGAATCTTTCCGTCCATGTAATTGATTAATTTAAATAAGTCAAAAACTACTTTTGTTACAGTTTGTTTGGTTTCATAGAGAACAATATGTTTGTATTATGCAAACAGGAACTTCGAGTATTGACCGATGAACTACGAGAAGAGATAGTGTACACAGTATCAAAGACTGGCGGGCACCTTAGTGCAAGCCTAGGTGTGGCCGAGCTCACGGTTGCACTTCACCATATATTCGACTGTCCTGAAGATAAAATCATTTGGGATGTTGGACATCAGGTGACTTATATTCAGATTTCAATTTCCTCACAAATTAAATCAATTACCGTTCCTTGTGTGGCTTGTACAATGGGATAACTTTTGCTATTGGACTTCTAAACGGTGGCGCTGCCTGCAGGCATACCCACATAAAATCTTAACAGGAAGAAGATCAAGAATGCATACAATTAGACAGACGTGTGGGCTGGCAGGTTTTCCCAAGAGAGATGAGAGTGAATATGATGCCTTTGGAGCTGGCCACAGTTCTACTAGCATTTCAGCTGGTTTAGGTATACATATACATATACATACAAATATATATATATTAAATATTAAGTTTTATTGACGTTTAATTTCCCTGTTTATTTATTTATTTATTAATTATTAATAGTTCATGCATCTCGAGTTCTTACAAAAGGGAATGTTTATATATTAATTAATGCTTACTGCTAGTTGTTTCCTTTTCTATTCTTTTTTATTTATTATCAATCACAACCTTGATTTTGTTCATCTTACTGCAAATTTTATTAGATTCTTCATTAAAGAAAATACCTTTTTTTTTTCGGTTCAAATATATATATTTAGACGACTACCAACTTCAAGATAATTAAAGGCGATGATTTTATTTTATTTTTAATTCCTTACTTCAGTTTATCGAAATCGCAGTATAAAGTACGTCTTGTATCCCAATTCGTAAGCGAAAACTTATGACTACAAACTCAAACTTGGAGTTAAAAAGGAAAAAATATTAATGTGATATTTGACTTTTTGCTTTTCTGCAGGGATGGCAGTCGGCAGAGACATGTTAGGGAAGAAGAACCATGTAATCTCGGTGATCGGCGACGGTGCCATGACGGCAGGAATGGCCTACGAGGCCATGAACAATGCTGGTACTCTTGATTCAAATCTTATTGTCATCTTGAATGATAATAAGCAAGTCTCCTTGCCCACCGCAACCGTGGATGGCCCTGCTCCGCCGGTTGGTGCTCTAAGCAAGGCTTTACACTCCATTACAGACGGATGCCAGGGATCTCAAGCTGCCAAGGTAGATTATTAATTAGCTTTAATTTTAACTCCATGCAAAACAAACTATTGTATGTAGAAGTTCCACTAATTGAATTTTGAAGCTTCATTTTTTGAATATCAACAAGTATAAATGATAAATAAAAATCTCGCCACTAGTCACTTCGTATCATTTCAAATTAATAGACTTCAGTGTATATAGATTTTATACCCAATTTAGATGTAGGTCTTTTGATGATTATTTTTTAAATAGTTAATAAATCCACTCTACGTGAAAGAAAAGCTAGTGTTTATAAAATTATTGAAGGACCAGGTCGCTTGAATTTCTTGGTCCATTATTTTAGTGTTTCGGAAATAAACTAGTTTTGACAAGGCCCAAACCCAAGCCCAATCTATAAATATTAATTTAGTAATATTACTTGGTATTTGGTTAAAATATTAATAAATTTCATTATTAAATAATTTTTAGTGATTATCTTATTCTAATGACACATTATAAACAATAATAAGTACTTATCGTTAATTTTTTATCGTAAAATAGCATCAAATACTTGTCATTTTTAATATGAACACAAGAAAAAAGGCCTTTAATAATTTAGAGAAACTAGCCAATTTAAAAAAGATTTGGTGAAATCAACGAAATAATGGTATGGTAAATGTATTTCTGAATTAGAAACATAACATAACTTCTATGCATTTATAAACAAACGAACAGGAAAAGCTGCAGAGACTTGTAAGCCAAGCCCATGAAATTGGAAGACAGATCAATGGCGACACCAGAGTAACTGAATTTGGTAATAGAGTCTGCCTCTTTGAAGAACTGGGGTTACACTATATTGGTCCAGTTGATGGTCACAACCTGGAAGACCTGATTTATATACTGGAACAAGTTAAGGCCATGCCAGCGTCCTCAGGAACTAAACTCATCCATATCATCACTGAAAAAGGCAAAGGCTATGAGCCTGCTGAGGTTGCGGCAGATAAGATGCATGGTATGTCTAACAAATATTTTTTTTTTGTAAAGTTTGGTTCATATTGATTTGATTTATATATACTTGATGGATTGAATCTTCTTTCAGGTGTTGTTAAATTTGATCCCCAGTCTGGAAAACAGTTCAAGACCAAATCTAGTACACTTTCGTTCACACAGTACTTTGCAGAATCATTGGTAGCGGAAGCTGAAAGTGATGATAAGATTGTGGCGATTCATGCAGCAATGGGAGGAGGTACAGGTCTCAATATATTTCAGAAGCGATTCCCAGAGAGATGTTTTGATGTTGGCATAGCGGAGCAACATGCTGTTACTTTCGCTGCTGGTCTAGCTACCGAAGGGCTTAAACCTTTCTGCGCCATTTACTCTTCCTTTCTGCAAAGAGGTTATGATCAGGTAATGCATAATTTTATATATTCTTCAATACGCAGTTCTGTTGTCTCCAAAACCAGAGATTATTAACTTTACTAGCATTGCTGGTGCAGGTAGCTCATGACGTAGACCTTCAAAAGCTTCCAGTGAGATTTGCCATGGACAGGGCAGGTCTTGTGGGGGCAGATGGTCCAACTCACTGTGGTGCCTTTGACACTACTTACATGGCCTGCTTACCCAACATGGTGGTGATGGCTCCATCAGACGAGACGGAGCTGATGCACATGGTGGCCACAGCTGCAGCCATCGATGACAGGCCGAGTTGCTTGAGGTACCCAAGAGCAAATGGGTTCGGTTCAGTGATTCCACCAAACAACAAAGGGATGCCCTTGGAGGTTGGTAAGGGAAGAATACTAAGGGAGGGCACTCACGTGGCTATTTTGGGATACGGAACCATTGTCCAAAGCTGCTTGGCAGCTGCAGATCTTCTCACTATGCTTGGCGTCTCAGCAACAGTAGCAGATGCTCGATTCTGCAAGCCACTCGATGGAGCTTTGATCAGGGAGCTGGCACGAGAGCACGAGGTCCTGGTCACCATCGAGGAAGGATCCATTGGAGGTTTCAGTTCTCATGTTTCCCACTTTCTAGCTCTCAACGACTTACTCGATGGCAAGTTTAAGGTAATTATTAATAACCTTAACATGGATTTTCAACTTTTAATTATTAACAAACTAAACTTATCTATAACAACACTAAAAAAATTCTTAATAATAAAAACGGATCAAATAAAAAAAAAAAAAAAACCCCTAATTCAACAGTAAATACTTAAGTGAAGTGATGAGTAATTAATAAGAAAATTTTATATAATCTTTGCAGTGGAGGCCGATGATGCTGCCAGACAGATACATAGACCACGGAACCCAGAAGGAGCAGATTGAGCAGGCAGGGCTGAGTTCCAAGCATATTGCTGCTACTGTTTTTTCATTAGTAGCAGGTGGACACACGGAGAATCTCCACCTTATAAATGTATAGAAGATATTTTAATAAAAACACCGCAATGAGAATGCCGACGCATATGGCTATATAACTATACTCTTCACTAATTATCATCATCTTCATTATTCCACTTTAATTATTTCTCCTATATACGAATCAAATCTTCAAAGGACTATTGAGAGATAAAGAATGTTGATTACATTTATACTGGGCAATTATTATAACTAATTAATGACTATGAGGGAGAGAAGATGTAATTCCTTTTCCCTCCTTTGATTGCAAACTTGAATCAATTTTCACGTTATGAAAAATGAAAACAATTTTTATTTTGATGTCGTGTAGATATGTATGGACAGCATGCAGTATTCATATGTATAGTGTACTATAGATATATATGGAGTGAAATACATGGTTACGTCTAGTACTAAATGAAATGAAATTGGATTAATTCTTTGATATTTTTTCAAACTAGAAAGGATAAGTTTGAATAAATCAAAATTCCTATGTTTCTTACAGTGTTAGATTGAAGAGTTATCATGTACAGAGTAAAATAACTCAAATTCCACTAATAAACGAATTCGATTGAATCCGGATTGTGATGTTTAGATGATGAAGAGTTTGAATTAGAATTCTTATGTTGTGTTAACTTATTATTGTTATTTGTATTGTTTATTTTTTATTATTCTTATTTGGGATAATGTAAAAAATTATCGGTGTTAGTTTTAACCCTAATGCTAATGGAGAGGGATAAATAAGAAATTTCATATAAAACACATAATATTCAAATCAAAATTAATAAAAAATTAAAAGTCGTCTAGTAGTCGTCGGAAAGTGGCAAAAAACTGTCAAACACACAACATTGTTAGGATCCTAATTGTAACGTACAAGACTTGAGTCCTTCATTGGAAGTGTGGGCTTCTTGTGTGGGATTTATAATACATTGGGCTCTCTCATTTCAATAGCTAGCTTTTAGGGTATGGTTCTTCAAAAGTTCTTATCAATTGATATCAAAGCTCACATCATGTCTCCAGGTTGTAATCGTGTGGCGCAGATGGTGATGCCGGTATTACAGTGTTCACCCAAGACTAGTCAAAGACTAGTGCACAGTCAGCCTGCTTGAGCACCAGGGCTGCAGATCGTAGTAGAATGTTAGGATCCTTATTACAAGGAATGAGACTTGAATTCTACATTAGAAGTGTGGGCCTTCTTGTGACATTTATAAGGCTTTGGCTCTCCAACTTCAATAGCTAGCTTTTGGGGTGTGGTTCTCTCAAGGTTTTTATCAACCACCACAGGCAACAAGAGTACCATCAGTACACATAGCAAGATAACCCTCACCACCACCCAAACAGTCACCACACACTGCCATCAACCTCCACAGCAAACCCAACCAGGAACATAATCAATCTTTTTAGCAAACCTAGCCAAGAACCCATCCAATCTCTATTGAAGCAACTACAAGTGAGACCAAGTCACATGCAAAAGAAGAGGAACTGAGTATCATGTAGTAGTTAGTAGCAAGAATTACGTAATAGCTAGCTATGAAGGAGTTGCACAAATCCTAGTAACATTAGTTATAATTTGTTATTAGAATTTTCTTCACTTTGAATTTTGAATTGTATCGATAGATTGGTGATCAGTTACAAGCAGTGTATTATAAAACCTATACGATGTACTCACCCTAAAAGAAGCAAAGCCGAAAATATTCTTCTACATGTATATGTCTTACAATTTTATGTGGTATCAGAGCTTCTGAGTCACGTCTAAACAGTCATTTACATTCAAAATGTCTACCTCTCATAACTCTTCAACTTCTGATGCTACTGTCAACACTCTTCCTCTCTTCAACCCTGCCACCACCATAAATGTCAACAAGCTCTCCCATATCAACTATCATATTTGGAAGGCTACCATGCTTCCCTATCTTAAGGGGCAAAATGTCTTCAGCTACGTCAACGGCATCATCAAACAACCTTCCAAAGATATCACTGAAACTAATGGCACCAAAACAGCCAACCCCTCATACAACACCTGGGAAACATAAGAAAACCTTATACTCAGCTTTCTAAATGCATGTTTCTTAGATGAAGTTCTAGCCTAGGTCGCTTATTGCACTTCCTCCCGTGATGTTTGGACAACTCTCAACTCAATATTTGCTTCCCAATCTTGTGCTAAGGCGGTGCAGGTACACTCTAAACTAGCTTGCAAAGGAATATGTTGACCCCGGCTTTAAGGAACACGCATGCATGTAAAAATCGAACAATTCATGCAAGGAAAAATCGGTTGAGATGAGTGTTGGAATATTGTGTCTTAGAGCATCACTTGTATGCAAATATTGTATTTGTACAATTATTGATTTATGTAATAAAAAAAAATTACTCTTTTATCATCATTTATAATTTGATTACTAATTGTTTATATAAATGATAAAAGTCCTTATGATTAATATCGAATTAATTTAGATATGAGACAATATTAATTCATATAAGATTTAATCATTAAACTGTCTCTGGTCGAAGTATTACCGAGATAGGATATCAGTAGTATGGTATAGACTAGTATTGTACTTGTACGAGTTATTGAAACGTAACCGTATAATTCTCATTCATTTAAATATTATATATTTAAACAAGTGTGATAGGAGAATATTGTTAGCTGTTTAGAATGGGAACATATTCACTGGACTCAACCCGCAAGGAATCCCATTGGTAGTTTACCTAAAGTATCTATGGGAGGTCTGCTTAGGGTAGGTGTAAGTAATCCTCTGACCTAAGGCTGATACAGCCATCTCATATGGTAATCGGTATACTTTGACACTTGATGTCCGAAGTCCTAATGGGTTTCACATACACTTGTGTTCGGGTATGCTGAGAACCATTTAAGAGTGAGTGTAATGTCAAGACGGGACATGTCACTCTAGGTAAAAGGAGATATTGTCACACAGGATACGACAACAGTGTCTCAAAGGTTGCAACCATCGAAATAATATGACTTGGTCGTGATTTCCTCGGTAAAGAGAATTGTTGGTTTCAGGATCCGAAATATACGTCGTTATTGGGGTAAACACATAACTTGCCCTAGGCCTCGTACGTGACATCCGACACAAGATTTAATTACATAGAACTACGCCTGACAAAGGATATATTCATTTACAGATATCTCCAGAGAATTGGATAGACACGATACTTTGCTAGAAGCCAACCATGTTTTGTGAATTGGTATAAACTCTGTAAGCCTCACGCGCGTATACAGATGGTCTGAGAAACCCGATTTACTGTCAACATATCCGAAAGCCTAATGGGTCGATCTCCGAAGACTCACCGATGATGAATTGGCTAGAGCAGATACAATAGAATCAATCTAGGATTAATTTACGGCATTAAAGAGAGAAAGTGATTAATTTGGAATTAATCAAGGAAATAAACTTTGTAGAGAAAATTAGATTTTTCTACAAATTTATACATGGCATTTTAAACATATTTGATATGTTAATTTAGTTATTGGATTTCCATATAGGCTTAATGGTGTAAAATAGCTTGGCCCATTTATTGTATTTTTGTTAATTGGATTTCAAAGAATTATAAAGTCCAAGCCCAAAGCCCATTTCTTTGGTGGTAGGACATGCTTGGCATGTAAATTGTTTTTAATGACAATTTTGGAATTTGGCAAAATATTAGAGAATGACTTGAATGGTAGGCATGACAAGTTTGAAGGCTTATTGGATATTTGCCAAGATAAACATAAACCACCATTGCAATTAAAATGTGCCATGTGTGATTTTACATTAAATGCAAGAATTGATTTTTTTTTTTTAAAAAAAAAAAAAAGCAATTCTTTCATTTCTCTCAGCCATTTACGTATGCTCTTTCCTCTCCCTTCATGAAATTTTGTTTCAAAATTTCAAAACAATTCTATCAAATTGAAAGTCAATTCAAGGTGAAAAGGAGTTCCTCCACATTAGATATGCAACATACATAAAGTTTGAAGAGATTTGATCAAGTTAGGCAAAGTTTGGAAGATTTTCTTGGAGAAAATATACCCATTTCAAAGCTTGGAGTTTTGTAAGTTTTTCTTCCATATTTACACTTCCTTTAGATCCAGTTGCATGATCCTAAACTTACTTTCAATGAGGTTCATACCTATTGCAAGCTTGAACCGAAATCTCTCGGGCCTTAAAAATGATTATGCACCATTTGACCTTCCGAGGTATGGTCGCCATTTTGTTTTAGAGCTTTTGAAGACGACAAGAAAAGAATGAAGAAGAGAAAACCGACAAAGGTGATAGCCATATCCCTTCTTCATCTTGTTTTTCAACTTTTCCTTTCCATTAAGCTAGAAGAACGAACAAGGGACAGTGAAGAAGAAAAGGTTGAGTAGTGATCGTGTATCTCACATGGGCGGTTTGACTTCCAAAAGCATGAAAAATGCTTTATATATGTGATAGCCAAAACTTAATAAAAGGAGATCAATAAATAATTACTCACCAAAACTTAACAGATATATATATATGTTATTTATATATAATTACTCACAATATATATATATATATATATATATATATATATATATATATATATTGTTTAACTATGTTTTCATTTTATAATCAAATTAAAAACGGAAACATTATTCAGTTAAATTTTTTGACATTAATAAGGAAAATAGGTATCAACAATTTTATTTAATCACATTAAAATATTGCCAGATTTATAATCAATTTCATATTTTAATCTCATTAAAAATGGAATAATATAAATATCTGTTTAATTTATCTTGGGCAGGTTTTATACAAATCTAATTTTTATACAAGCCTAAAGGCAAAGCCCATATCCAATTTGTACATGAGTCTAACTTACAACCTATTTTGGAAATCTAATTTCCAAGAACACCACACAAAATACTGATTTAATCCTAGGACACTATCAAATAGATCCTTATTAATTATATCCTTCCTTTTATTCCTCAATAGTACTCAAAGAAAATAAACAGTTATCTAGGGGACATAATGGACGTATTTAATTACAAATTCCAATGGATCAAACCCAGTACCCTTTTATCTCATAAATATAGTAGGCTTAGTTCATTAACTTTGACCGACTAAACTATAGGCTAAAGTTGCACTTTTGAATTAAATACTCTAATTACCAGTAAACTTAATAATTTAATCTAATTAATTTACATCTTAAAGTTTAATCCATTGAGCAATAAAATTACATAAATAACTTTATAGGATACTGATAATTGAACCTAGATCAAAATTACCATTTTACACTTTCAATTATATCTTTATCTATTAGACCAGTTTTACATCTAACGAATGAATAAATTTAATAAACTCACTCCATTAAACGCTTGGCCAAGACTTATCATTTAAAGCCTTGTAAAACTCTCAAGGCAGTATCTCTTAAACCTTACAAAGTTATAAATTTTATATATATGGAATAATATTCTCTGTCTCACAACACTGACAATCACAACTAGCTAAGATATTGACTTATATATCAAAAGGTCTCTTTTGTTATTCTAATCAAAGATTCCAACATATAAAACAGATGTACACTACCCACTCATGATTAAGGTAACTATGTCCAAGTTGCTTTGATATGAAGTTTATGTTTACAATAATTGTAGTTATACTGAAGCATAAACTTGTAGTCCATGTTTAATGTATACAATATACATAAGCGCTTTTACCCTAAAATCTTCACTTTAATGATTCGAGAGTCATCATTCCTATAGAGGTAAACGATACAACAACCTTATCCAAAATAGAGTATCCAACTCTATTTATAGGTTCTGAACAAAATTCGAGCTATGATAAAATTTTGAGTCTCTTATATACAATTACCTCATATGACCAGAAACTTCATCATTAACGTAACTCAAGAACCTTGACCATTGATGTCATCGAGGAGATAAAAGAGACAATGATGAAGTAATATAAATAACTATTATTTATTTCATATCTATATTTATATTTATAGAAAAATGTCTTACTCTGAGGGCATATCTCTAACAGAAACCAGACAACAAATGACTATTTCATACATATTAAAAAGCTTATAGATGATTTGGCAATTGGTAGCCAAACGATGAAGTGTGACTTTATCATTACCTACTTTTTTGTTGGCTTGAGTCTGAAGTATGACACACTTGATGATCCTTAATTATATCAAAGCACAGTGGGGGCTCTGCAATATTTAGGATTCACTTGTCTTGATATTGTATTCTTAGTGCATCGTGTTAGCAAGTTTATGCATCAGGGATACTTATTGGCAAGCAATAAAGCAAATCCTCTACTACCTAAAGCAAACAATTAATTACAGTATTTGCTTTGCGCATGATTCAACTCATTCTTTACATGGATTCAGTGATATGAACTAGGTTGGTCACAATGATGATAGACGAAGTGTTACAGCATATTATATTTTCCATAGGGCAAACTTGATTATACGGAACTGCAAGCAACAACTAACCGTTGCTCTCAGTATTACTGAATCAAAGTATAAGGCTCTCTCAAACACAACAACAGAACTTCAATGGTTGTAATCTGACTTATGTGATCTTCGAATGCCACTGTCTACGTGTCCTAAGCTTCGATGTGATAATATTAAAGCAACTTATCTGTCATCAAATCGAGTATTTCAAGCCCGGACCAAACACATTAAATTTGAATTTCATTTGGTATGTGATCATGTCTTATAGAAAAAATTGCAAGTTTCCTTCTTATCTATTAAGGATCAAATTGCAGATTCATTAACAAAGCCACTAGCTTCTGTTCGTGTTACTATTCTATGCGACAACCTTTAGGTGTAGGAGCTGCCCCTTCGATTGAAAGGGCACATTAGAGCAACTGCAAGTGAGTCTAGTGAGACTAAGTCACATGCAAAAGAAAGGAACCAAGTATCATGTAGTAGGTAGCAGTGAGAATTACGTAACAGCTAGCAATGAAAGAGTTGCATGGACCCTAACGATATTAGTTATAATTTGTTAATAGAATTTTTTGCACTTTGAACCGATAGATTGTTGATCAGTTACAAGTAGTATATTATTGATGGAGACCCCGATTCTAAGCCGGATAGTATTTGCGCCAATTAGCCTAAGGAGGCTATGATCTCCACAACACAAG
>JANLJB010029001.1:0-12893 GCA_026212285.1 Bursera cuneata | reverse complement strand
TTAACTAATAGAATTTTTAATTAGATGACTTGGGGAGAGATTTTTTCAAAAGTTAAGGATGAGAAAAGAGAAAAATGACAAACGTCCCATATGAGTAAAAAAATCGAAAAAGGTAAGAGTGGTCAATGATAATTACTCGTTAATTAACAAGTAGTTACATTATTAAAGAACTCCATATTGATTAGGAATCCTAGCAACTTGATCTTATTGGAACCAATATTTCATCCCGTCAGGGATCTGCATAAATAAATAAAAATCATATTAATAATAATCTAAGATTTGAAACGAAGATTAGGAGTATATAGATATCCAATTAAAAGAATGGATTAGGAGTACTCGTTTATATATTCATCCCTTTGTTAGTAATTGATCGATCTACCCTCTCTGTCACAACTACAGATTTCCGATAAATATGGTGATTCCCTTCGAATAATGGAATGGTGATGATGGTTATGATGATTGGACTCTTCAGTCTCCTCGTTACCAGCCAGAAAAGTCTCCTTGTCACGAGCCACCAGAATCGGAAATTGATTTTCCAATGAATACTACTGCATCTCTTCCTCCGTCATCTTTTGCATACAGCCCAGTGAACAAGTCTCCTCCCTCCTAGGTATGAGATTGAACTAGAAATTGATTTTACTGGGTATAAGCGGTTGGCCCCACATGAGATTTCCAGGATTCCCAAGCATAAGCCATTTGCCCTGGATGGTGACGATGAAGATGAAGATGAAGGACCAAGCTTGAAACAAGATGCAGACTCGTGCATGGATAGTCCCGCCGCAAAGGAAAGTGCAAAAAGGACAAACGTGATGCACATTGACAACGCGGATGATGATGATGATGGAAGCTACAAAGCTAAGAAGGAGAGACTGGATAAAATGAAGAAGGCTGAGGCTGAGTTAGAAAGCCTTAGGAGGAAGAAGGAATTAATTAATTGGGAAGAAAACAACTACTTACAAGGAATAATTGACAGTGTTTCATGTTCAATCTTGTACGTTGATAAGTAAAAGAGAGTAACATCTATATATATGTATGTGTCCATGCAAAACCTCTTCTTTGTGAATGATCAATATAGTTAATTAAGAAGGTCTATTCCTATTCCTGCTAGCTAGCAAACATTCTTTTACCAGTTTCTTAATCTTCATTTGTAAGTTTATTACTGTATTAAACAATTTGAAAAAGGATTTTGTTGTAGTGAAGACTAAGGATTCTTATATAAACCAAATTTATGCCTTAATTTGTGAAAATATTCCTATACTACCATGATTTGATGATCTAAAGATTTTCAGACTAAACTAAGTTAAAAAGGAGATTAATTAGGAGTTAATAAGCTCGTAAAAGGAGGATTAGGGTTTTTGTCACAAACCCTATATTGTATCTCTATCTCTTTGCACATATAAGATCGAGAACACACACATAACTTTAACCATTTGTATCTTTTTGCAACAAAATCTCTAGTCTCGATCAAGTGCAACATGGCTGCTACAAGGGAAGATTTAGTTGGAAACATAGATGTGAACGGCGGGACTCAGGAGGAGCCAAACTCCCCTAGCTTGTCATACAGGACAGAATCTCCCGGCTCCGCCAGACGAGATTCCCTTCAACTCTGGGAGTCCACCACCTCCACAATATGGTCATGAGAGTGATCATGTGAGTGGAGAGCAAAAGGGATAACAAACATGGAAAGACTGGAAGAAGATCAAGAAGATGACAGGCTATACTCACTGACAATGAATTGAAAGCCGTAAGGGAGAAGATAGAACAAATTGAAAACCCAATCATAAAACTAATCATGATTAATTAGATTAATAATTATAATTATCATTGGATTAAGTTTTCATGGGCTAGGAATATTAAACTTTTTTTTTGTTAATGACATTAGCGACATTAATTTATTGCTCTCCTGAAGTTATTGCAATTAAATCATGCAAATATATATTTTTAGATGAAATTTTCTCCTCTTATTTATATATATGTTAACTCTCAATATATTTGTAAGAAGTTTAAAAGCATATTTGTTTTGTTTCTTATTAAATGTGCTCAACTGCATAGATTTGTTTACCAATTGCTTCACATAATCATCATTTGCCTAAAAGACATTCGCTAGAAACTCATTTTTGGGATATGACTGTATACCTAATGTGTGAAATACACATGATAAAGTAGTTGTTCTCTTCAAGCCAAAAGGTATTGTCAACCCAAAGAAAGATTGCTTACTCTGCACATTTGAATTCCCACCGTTGCTTTTTTTTTTTATTTGACAATGTAACTACCTGATGCAGGAAAGAAGAAATGCTCTACACAATGCATCTGTAGTCTGCATATACCTTTAGCAAGTAAAAAGTTTCTTTGGCATGCCAGTGCCAGATAGAAACTCGTAAGAGCAATTCATTCAGGTTTCTAATACCCTAACGTATAACGTGGATCGAACCCCCAATACTTACGAGTACATGATATGTGAAGAACTTAAAATAGCAAAAACCCGAATAATGTAGTAAACTTCTGACCCGTGAGAATGGTGGTGATTTTGGTGAAGAATATTGGAGACTTTAGTTGCTTGAAACTTTTATGACAATACGATGAGAAAATGGAAATTAATTTATACAAGATATTTATCGTATTACTTTCTTTGGAATGTTTTCAAACAGGAAGCTGCTTTGGGAGCACTCTTCGGTAGTTCTTGCTTACTTTGAAATGTTGTCCAAATAAAGCATGTTGTCTTGAGAGAATTGTAAAGCAAAAGCAAAAGCAAAAACACTAGCGAGTCCAGGAAAAAACCATATAACAGGATACAAAATATAACAGTAATTTTGGAATTACATAAGCAGCTATCAAAGAGATTGATTTGCCTTTGTGACAAGGAGAAAAATGAAGAGCCTGGCTAGTAGTAGCAATGGGAGGCTGTCAACAGAAGAAAATGAGGATGAGGAGATGTCAAGATTGGCCATCTCTTCTCTTCAAGCTAGAGAAGAAGAGATTGAGAGGAAGAAGATGGAGGTGAGGGAGAGAGTTGAACTTCAGCTGGGCCGTGCTGAAGAAGAATCAAGACGACTCGCACAAATTTGGGAAGTAAGTAATGAAAGCTTAGAACACGTAGTTCAATATTTACATTAATGTTCTCATGTTTCTGTGGCTGAATATGTTGTATGCGAACATGTACTGTAACTGATATTGTTCTTATTGCGATGCATTAGGAACTGGAAGAGCTGGCGGATCCCTTGAGAAAGGAAGTGGCAATTGTACGTAAAAGGATTGATATGGCTAACAGAGACCTAAAGCCACTGGGACAGAGCTGCCAGAAGAAGGTTTGTTGCTTGCCTTTTTATCTCTCAACTTTGTTAGCCATTTCAATCGAGAGAATATTATTGGGCTTTTGGTTGGTGACAGGAGAGAGAATATAAAGAAGCCCTGGAAGCTTTCAATGAGAAGAATAAAGAGAAAGGCCAGCTTATTACAGCATTGATGGAGGTACGTTCTAAATCCAGTTCATCTCTTCAGAAAGTACCAAAAACTAAAACTAAAAGCCCTTAACTGAAATTTTTATTTAACCAATTATATTTTTTTTTCTTTGTGATTATCCCAGCTGATGACAGAAAGTGAAAGATTGAGGATGAAGAAACTGGAGGAGCTCAGCAAGAATATACAATCCATACATTAGGATGACCTTGTCTTGTGCCAACATTATGGTTTTGTGCTTGTATTTATTGTAAAATTGTGAATTATGGGTGTTCAAGAATTAAGCAAGCATGTTCTACATCTACACCATGATATGAAATTCCTACACTTGTTCAGCCAGAGAACCGTAATCTCAAATCTCGAAACCTTTCAGTTAATCAAAGCAATAACATTCCAGTTAGCATCTTGGCTATTTCTATACCATTGAGCTTACTTAAATGATTTGCATCTTTCTTAAACTCTTGCTTTTCTGCTTGCTATTAGCATTCATCAATATGAGTGGTGGAATCACCCTAAAACTCCGGTGAAATCAATTGATCGCAGACAAAATCATTAAGCAGGACAAAAGCAGAGAAGTACAAAATTGTAGATCCGACTGATAATCCTGCAAAGCTTAGGAAAAATGTCTCATTCTACACTCAAATATAAGAAAGATCCATAATAATATGGGATGCCATTACACAATCAAGAGGCCATGCAAAAGCATATTGCTAAGCATATTTGACAATAGAACAAATATAGGCAATATTTCAAGGACTTAATGAAAGCAGTGCAAATGATCAGAATCTTTACACTAGTTAGTCCCAGCAGAAATGAGAATGGTTTAAGCGAGTTCCAGGGATGTACTTGTGATCTCTTTTACACACAAGGATTAGAAAAACTTTAAAGGGTTAGGAGCAAATTTCTCCTCGATTATCTAATAAAGAACCTCCCTGAGACTAATCTTTAATCAGGTATAAGCTTTTTGTACTCTTCCAGGAGCTTTGGGATATCAACCATACGCAACTGTAAATAGCAATGCGATTAAAAATGAGAGACAAAAGATAAATACGGAGACAATATGAACGACATACTGAATTTAGAAGCATGCGGGAAAAGAAAGTAGGGCATGTAGCATATATAAATCGTCATTTTACTTGCTAGTCCAACACTTAAATTATATGATGAAAATGACTTCAAACAAGTGATTCCGAATTAAGTCAAATTAGAGTTATATGAAGCACATCTAGATACTACTAAACTTTTGAAGGTATTATTCTGGCAACTAATTGTCTTAACATTTACTAAGCTAAGCGAGATTGGCCATTATGTTGTACATAGAAACCCAATAAAAAAAATCATCATATGTGCGTATGTGTATTTAATACTTTTGCTGGATAAAGGAGGATTATTAGGTAGTACATAATTACAATACAGGATGACTTTATGAGCACCTCCTTCCCAATTTGACTGCAACATGGAGTTATTTCTGCAAGTAACTAATAAAGACTCATTGTAAAAACTCAACACCCCTAAAGGTTAGGTTAAGTGGCCAGCCTCCTGTTTCAACAAAAGGTCAGTGGTTGAACTTCACTTAGGAACACTTCAAATATTATATCCTCCAAGTTCCCTAGCTACCAAGGTTATAGAGTCTAGATGTATCCACGAGCTTTACTCAAACACATATCAAAGGTTGAAGGATTTCTAGTATCCAAAACAGTTGAGAAGAATTAAGTCATAAATGGTCCGGCAAGGACAACGAGTCTCGGAGTTAGAGTAATCAAATCAGTCAAACAAAAGACAAATTTAAGGTTCCTCTTTTATAAAAATAAATTAATAAAGGCACATAATCAGAAAATATCTCGTTAGGCAAATTTCTCAAAAAAAGTTGCATATACAATATTATGTACAACACAATAATGGATATCCAAATCATCATAACTTAATACAAAATGAGCTAAAATAGAATAACATATTCTATCCAAATAATTATCATAAATCATACCTGAGAAGCACTTTTTAGATGATAAAATGTGTAAACTTCATTTCTAGAAGGACCTGACTCTGATGACTGCAAATTAGGTTGACCATTGACACTGCCATATATAAAACAAAACACCAACAAGAAAAAAATTATTTGGCAAAGTATAAAATTAAGAGGGGGAAAAACAACTATTTATAACAGATGTGAGACACCCACACAAACATCTGTAAACATGGTTTAACTTCTTTTGATAATAATGTAAATGTGGATTAACTAAAATTCAGTTCCATATACCATGAAATAATTATTTCAATATTTTTTGAATTAAGTGATAATAAAACATTCTAAAGTTTGGACTATAAGTGACTCTTACAAATTACGACGAGTAATCAATCGTTGATAATCATGAAGCAATGGGCTAAGTTCCTTCATTGATAGTGACTTAGGTGTAGACTTCTTCCAGTGATCACGAAGCACCTGAGTTGCCTTTTTTCCACAGATAAAAATTATCAGTTAAACAATTACAAAAGGTACACATCACGAAATATGTCAAACTCACCTGAACTTGTGAAACCTGTTCGGTACTGAAAAGTCCTTCTCCATTTAACCTTGATGCTAATTCAAGGAATTCTTTATCCTCAGACTCTTCCACTATTTGAAGTCCAGGACTAGAGATTGAAACTGAAACCTCTAACCTTTTTTGCAATTCTGTAACAGCAGAACATTCCCTTTGGCTTTCCTGCAGAAGATTTCAGGGTCATTAACAATTTTAGAAAACCAGAGGACAACTAGCATAGACTGGACAGATAATCACCAAGACACTCAATGGGAAACCAGATGCCATATAAGCTACGGCTCCCACATTCAACTTTGATCATGTTTATTTGCCTCCAGAAGGAGAATCTATCTATCAACTTTTGAAATATAAACAAAAGCTTATAACTAGAATCTGAAGTGTGCTGATATAAGGTTTCAATTTTCGTTGCCAAGTATGTTTAGCTTGGTTCAAAAGTCAAATCACTAAAGAAACAAAAATACTTTTCAATCTTGCAACTATACAATAATACACAAGATGTGTCATGTCTCTACAGATCAGTTCTCCAAAGAACTTAAAAATATTGAGATGTGGATTGTTTCATGAGAATATAAATACACATAAGAATGAATAATAGAACAAAAGATATTACTCGTGTAATAACAGCCTGCCTTTGATTGGAGTGTAAAAGAATAGAATCGCTCTAAGTTCCCTTAACATGGTGCCCTTAAACATTCTATTTGATTTATCTACTCTATAAATTATTCTACAGGCAACTGCTTAAAATTTCAAAGTCAATATCAGAAGACAAAAATTGTACTCTAATTGAGCTAAAAGTTAAGGGTAAAGCTGAAATCCTTGACAGACAACTACATATGCAAAAATAAATTTTAATAAAAGAAATTAGGAGTAACTAGGTTAATACCTTGAGAGCAGATTGGGAATTATCATTTTCCATTGCTGCATTCTTATTTTCGGGAAGAACATCAGCTTGAGATGTAGTATATCGTTTTGCGATTGGGTCCTCTATGAAAGAGGAAAAGGAGCAAGATTTTAAACGTTAGGTTTTAAATCTCAAACATGATAGCAGAAAATCAGCAAAAGAAATTCACTGATTTTAGATAAGATTCCAATGGGTAATTATAATTCTCCAGCAACATTTGTGGTTGCATGTTTTTTCAATATTGTTTTTCCTGCCACTAAGATCCAGTAGATTTCTTTCCATTATCTCAATCACTTTCAAGTTTCATTCTTTGTCCGACTTCTAATTTTGAATGATGGGAACGAATTTTGGAAAAATATATCAATATACTTGATACTAATCAAAACTAAGTAGGGTCATGGATCATGTCTTATGCAACCAAATCAGCAAAATCTCTTCTACTTAGTCTGCTAACCTAATGTAATTTTTTATTCAAAATTCACTGAGCCACATAGAAAATCATTGTACATGTGAATGATATATTACATGCAGCACTTGTTTGCACTTGCCAGAACAGGTAAGAAGATACCCTTATGAAAAAAAAAAAAAAGAAGCAACCATACACATATTTCATGAGGTCATCTTAAGCTTTTTTAAAGAGGATCCACTTAGAAACAAACAAATATACGAGTGTGCAGTTAAATAGCAATTATGGTACCTTCTGGAACCAACCACCATATATCCCCAAATGTTGACTTCCCATCAAAGCCACCAAATAAGAGATAGCGTGAGCCCATAGATGTCACAGAGTGATATGCTCGAGCGGGAGGGGTTTCATTTCCAACAGGTAAGTGCTTCCACTGTGCAGACACTAAATGAGAAAAAAAGTTACACGCAGGGTCAGAATAAATTAAAGTGATAAGGGTAAAGGAAGTGGCAATAATTTAAAGCTTTGTAAAATCTCAGTACACCAAAGAATGGGCATAGTCTTCTATAAGTAAATGCACCATAACTGGACGAGAGGTAGAGAGTCCATTAACATCATAATGGCACATCCAACCCAACAGACATACTTTAAGAGTTGAACATGAAAAATCTACAAGCACTCACCTCTATCTAAAATAACACAGTCATTATAATAAATATCATAACGGCTCAACCAGCCACCAGTGCTATGTCCTCCAAATAGCAAGAGCTGCAAAAACAAAAATCTCAATGGTAAGTTCAAAAGGAGGAGATGAAGTTTGATATTTTGGAGCAAAAAGAAAATAATTCTTATTGCAACTTTATCATTAGTTGTAATACTAAAACCACAGAATGAAATTTCAAGCTTAAAAATGTAGTCAAAGTCACAAGAAAATGAATATACTATGAGAATCAATTAAATAACTGCTAAGATTTTTTTTTTTTTGGGGTTCTCTCTCTCTCTTCCTCATATTAGGCATCGGTGATTGTTATAGGTAAAAGAATCACTCCATGCCACCAACCAAGAGAATCAGTGATTGGGTTGAGTGTTCATGGCCTTGAGTTTCAACCAAGCGCTTGAGGTTCAACCATACTTTAGGCCACCAACTTGGGACATTATATCCTATAAGTTCCAAAATTACCAAGGTTGTAGTGTGAGGCAGTAGCAACCAGTTTAAAACTGAGTGAACTCATAAGAAGGTCAAAGGGTTTCCAGTTATCAAACAAAAAGAGAGAAAAAAAAAATGCAAAAAAAAAAAAATGGCCAGAACAATATTGCCATACCCATACAAAAGGACCTACACCGACTAGAATACAAAAGCAACCTTTGTAGGGCCGTCTTAAGAAGCAGGGCAATGATGAGGTAGGCAGCAATGACTTCATTCAAGACCTCCAGACATTACTGAAAAAATCATGAGTTCCTACAGGTATAAAATATGTGCACCAAATTGCTAAGGCTTAATGTTGAGACCTTGATGCTTATGCTTAAGCAAACAAGCATGATTAAAAATTTAGAAGGCAAGATTCTAAAACGCCAACCCTGGTGAAAACCAAACATTTTCATCCCATGTCCAAGCTCATATCATTAATAGCCTTTATAGCACACAAGGATATTGTTACATCAATACTAACATTTATGTTCAAGACTAATATGTAACAGTGCCAGCTCAGAAGACAGCACTAAATGTTGTATACCTAGATGCATTGTAGATCAATGCAAATTTGGTTGTCCGAGTCTTTTCTCACCTCTTATTCATCTCTCTCTCATTTTATCTTTATTTTCATCTTTCCTAAATCTGATAGACAGGTAGGTGTGAAAAATAGTCTTTGAGTCCATATGAATCAAGATAATTTTCAAGCCCACAAGAAGACACGAGTTTGAAGCAACCACCTCAAGGCCTACAAGCATTCCAACTAGCATCTTCAAGACGTATACTTATCATAAGTTTTTAAAAGACAATTCCACCATCAAACAACATCAATTATAAAAATGTTAATCTACCCATAATAACTTTTGAGGACATTAACATACAAATAAAATAAAGGGTTTAGATATGTCTTTACATTGGGCCCTCCAGGTGTAATGGTATGGCCACAGCGAGGAGATGGTGCTTGACCAGGAAGCTTCAATTGGGTCCATCCAGGTGTTTCATTCTCTTCCTTCCACAACAAAGACCATACATAAACAAAATTAGTAATTAAAAAGCTTGAATGAAATTATATAGATCTACGGACAGTACTGCTGTGAATTGTAAAAAGACAATGCCAACAGTCATTAGACTGAAAAGAAGTAATTACAAACCTTCCTCTATAAGCCCCTTTAAAGCCCATAAATCACCCATGATTGGCCCACCACCACCTATTAAAATATAAGAAAAGCACTCTCATCAGCAAAGAATCACTTGATAGACACTGGAAAATTTTACATGTCAATAATGAATTCTCCACTGGCAGCTCTACCTACATAATGTCGACAACAATTACTATCAATTTGAAACTTACAAGAAGATGAAATATTGATGTCAAAGATGAAAAGTTAGAAGAATTCCAAGTCCACGTGGGCATAGACCTTTATAATAGACCAAAAAAGACTCTTATTTGATATTGGGATGAAAAAGTAATATCATATTATCTCTATGCTTAGTCCAAAAAAAAAAAGGAAAAAAAAAATGACATGTGAACTATACTATTGTGGAAACATAACATAACACATAGTAAAATGTCAGATTGATGTATTCTTGGAATATCTGCCAGCAAAGAATTGCAGATAAGCTCCAAATTTGACAATTAGTTGCATAACAGACATGTAATGTTGCAACTATTACATGATGATGGAGGATTAGTATAGGACATGGACAACTTTGCATGTAATGTTACACTAACTGGAACTTATGTTTGTCAATTTCAAGGCATTACAATCCTTGTAAGGGTATTAAATAACTGCTTGCATAAAAGATATCAAAAAGTTTCAGATACTTTACATAAATAAGAAAGATCTAAGCAGAAAATGTTAAATAAGAAACATAAACACACCAAACAATCTCTGAAAAAGTAATTATGAACTATGGAGAAATTATTAAATCAGGACATTCACTAGTAAACATCTGCACATAAGACAGTGCCAATGCCAGGCATAAAAATGTGCTTAACGTATGCATGTAGTGTCAGAGTAGTCTCTGTCTGACTCCTGTCAAACACGGCCAAAGCTCTTCTAGCAGCAACAGGCATACTTCTAGTAACTTATTATTTACTAGCATCCAATAATAAAAAAAAACAGAATGAAAGAAAATACTTATACCTATATTTTACTCGTAACAATTCTATCTCGCTGCAAACATGCATGATTAACCTATGATATTACTCAGGAATGAGTAGCAATCCTCAAACAAACACATGACAATATAAAAAAAAAATTAAGAAAATTTAAAAAACACAAAATAAAGGCACTGTATGCCACTGACCTCTTCCACCATAGACTAGCAATCTCTTCTCAAGCATAGTAGCTGTATGACCACATCTAGGTGGTGGAACTGATCCAGTAACTGGCAGCTCCATCCACTCAAGCGATGCTATTTTGAGGAAGCAGATGACATATCAAACAATCAGTTGTATAGAATATTATATTACTAAAAGAAACTCAACAAAATAACAAAATTAAAAATATAATAAAATTCCGAAGCCTAAGCAGAGAAGTTACTTGTGTCCAAGACATACACATCTGACAACCACTTTTTACCATCCCAGCCACCATACCTGCATTTAATTCAATTCTGCTAAAGTAAAACACTAAACAAAACTTTCTACCGAACATTTGGTGAAGAATGCACAGTATAATAACTCACATAACAATTTTCCTATTTCCAATAGCTGATGCAGCAGCAAAATCCCGTGGAGAAGGTAAATCACCAAAACTGGTCAACTCTGACCATTGCCATATATCTGGAATAAACATAAATTCCATAATCCCCAGCAGGCCAATGAAAGGACATACTACCACTGAGCCAATTATATCCAATTTTATTGACCATAACTGTCATCACAACACTATATTTTGAGAACTTGTATAAATAAATCAGTACCTGTGTCCAGGACCCAGAAGTCACCCAACCTGAAATTTCAAGATCAGGTCTAAGAGAACATCCACAGATTCATATGGTAATAAGAATAAAAAAGAATTGTACAGGACGGGATAGATACTGACTGTGAACATACCTTTTACCTCCAGAGCGTCCACCAAAGACGAACATATGACAATCAATTGCAATAGCAATGTGAAATGCTCGTGGGCTAGGACCGACCTGTCCATCAGAACCAATCCCCGTGCACTCTGGCCGAAACCATAATTTGTTCTCTGAAGAATCAGAACGCACAACTTGAAAACATGTATCAAACCTTTAAAAGACAATTCTATGATCATAATGTATCAGTTGCTTCCCTTTTGTGCACAACAGTGTGCAGTGATCATGTTCCTTCACGCCATGCATTTTACACAACAAAATTTATATTCACTGATTCACATAACAAACCGATCCAACCCAAACAACAGAATATAAAAATGAAACACGGATCTAAAACTTCTGAATTGATAATTCAGAAAATTGTACCAACCGGGTTAGAGTTGAGCCACTTAAAAGAACTAGAATTGCGTCCGTCCACAGAAACTGATTGTATAGGAAGAAAAATCACAAATTCATACAAATACGTAACTTCTTATACAGAAAATATTTCCACTCTATTCAGTACAAGCTAACTAAAAATAACCAGAAATCCCAAAAAGCTAAATTCGAAGATTTTCAAGGAACTCTATTAATATAATAATAATAATAATAATAATCCAATAAACACGGAGAAAAAAGGATTACCAATGTCATAAACAACGATATCATTAAGGAATTTCTTGTCTAGAAGGCCACCGAACACCACCACCTTCGATTTACCGATATTAACAGCTGTGTGACCGCTGTGAATCAAACAAAGACAACCATCAGTAGAAATATGTTGATCATCATATAAATATATATATACAAATATAGGAGAAAGAGAGAGAGTGTGAGAAGGGAGAGAAAGTGATTGCCTGCGAGGTTGAGGAAGAGTTCCACCGAAGTCGGAGGAAGTAGCTCGAACCCAGTAGTGCATTTGCATTTTCTCGTCTATACGTCGTCAAGTGATTGAATGTCTCTGTTGCTTTAGCTGACTTTTGTTTGCTTGCTTGTCACCCGAACTGAACCCAACTGCATCAATACTTCTCTGCTCTCTGTCAAATGTCTTAAGAAGAGTCAGTCTGCATTTTTTATTTGTGGACACGAACCGGCTCAAGCCCACTGCATGAAAGCCCAACCCAGATCAGGTTGGATGATACACTTGACTGGGCTTAACTTCCCATACCCATAAATTTTAAATTGGTTCACATGATTTTAGCTTTAATTCAATGCACTACATATTGAACCATAATATTTTAAATTGGGAACATTTATCGTATTTACAATTTTAAGATTTAAAGTATACAAAATTATTAGGAATCTATATATCTATCTATCTATCTATCTATCTAT